>JNNX01000008.1:0-255096 GCA_001657655.1 Talaromyces piceae
TAACCCTAACCCTAACCCTAACCCTAACCCTAACCCTAACCCTAACCCTAACCCTAACCCAAAAAAAAATAACCCTAATAACCCAAAAAAAAAATAACCAAGCGTGATCAACCTTCTTGGTAAAGAACGGTCGATAACGTTGTGACACCATCCTCAAGCGAATGGATTTATCGAAAATAGTCATAAGGTTATTAAGGATGCATTATCCAAGCTCGGAACCGGAGAATCAGATATAGGTTGGGTTGCCAATCTGCCGCTAGTTCTATTTGTAGACTGGGTCACCACTCGTCGATCGACAGATCTATCCCTATATTATATAAATATAGGATACTATGCCATTCTGCCTATTGAAGCTGATGTACCAATGTGGAGAACGCTGCCTTGGAAATCCGTCTATACCACTTAGGATCTTATTGCCTTGCGAGCGAAGTAATTCAATAGAAGGAATATCGATATCGATAAAGCGGTAGATAGTATTAAACGGCAGCGGAAATATAATTATAACTGGTTCAAAAATACACAAGAGCTTCGATATAAGCGTCTAGAAGTAGGAGATCTAGTCTTATTATATAATATGCCGCAATCTCGTAATATATCAATGAAGGTAAAACTGCTATGGAGATAGCTAGGGCCATATTGGATAGCGCAGATAAATGCACGAGAATCCTATACTATTAAAGAACTAGATGGCATACCACTGCGAGGGGTTTTCAATGCCGACCGGTTAAAGAAGTATTATATATAAGACCCGATTGACGTTCCTGAATCGCCCAAAGAAGATTCTCTTGGCCTCCCGGATACACCCGAGAATAATAAGAGGGGGGAAGCGTTCACAATTTCCCGCTTAGGAAATCGTAAGGCAATTCCTCTAAATTGGGACTTTACGGTAGTGATACCGCCATCCCCACACTCAAACTAGAAAATTGTGGAAAAATTCTGCGCGCAGGGCGCAGAAGCGGGGGAGAAGAGACCCGCTATCTCTTTTGTTTTTCTTTGTCTATTCTGTTTTCCTATTTTTCTTTGCAGGGAACCCTGGCGGGTCCATCGCTGCATGGCGGGTCTATCGTCGCCGCATAGCGGGTCTACCATCGCCGCGTGGCGGGTCTATTGTTATCGTATTCTAATAAGGACGTCGGAGAACGCCAGAGAGCACACGCAAGCGCACCGGTGAGACTGCAAAGGACCCGCAGGTTCTATTATACTTCTTTGTTTTCTTCAGATTGCAAGGGACCCCCCNTCCCTTAGATCGTTTTCCCATCTTTCGCTCTTTCCCTTTTTCGTCAGAGATTTGTCTACATTCTTTTCTTGCAAGCATCCTGAGACCATTAGAACAACACCATGCAAACGCACCAGGTCACCAAGCCACCAAGGCATCATGTCTTTTCGACCAATCCGTCCAGCGCCTGAGAAACAAGAGACTGCGACCGAGAGACCCTCCAAGGGTGTAGTTCTGGCACGAGTAGAAGGGCGAGCCTTTAGAAGTATCGAGAAAACTATTAACTATCTAAGAAGTGTTGATAACTAATAGATGCGCTATAAATACTCTGTCGCAATTCTAAACCAGCTAATAAATCTATATAAGGAGCATAATAATTAGATTACCAGATTAACCAACTATATATAAGATACTAGACTTTGGCAAGGAGTCACTATACAAGAAGCATATTAGATAGTATAGGGATATATATAGAAGATCTCTAAGTAGATAAGAGATGATAAAGAGAAGATCATGCTAACCTACAAGATTGCGATAGAGAGTTAGAGAAAGAAGAAGGCAGATATAATATTTATATAGATAAAGATAATATAGATAGCTAAATAACTGAGAAGACTGCTGAGAGAGGGGATCGCATATAAATAACTTACTAACTGAGTGAATAGAGCTATTGCGCAATAAGTAGTATACCCTTAACGAGATATATTAATAGTATCAGTCTTTCTAACTAATAATATCGATAAGATACTTATAGATACTAATAATAGACCAATCAGCCACTAACTCCTTAAGCAGAGCGGTTTAGAAATCGGCCCAAATAGATAGATATAACTAGCGTCGCAATAAACAGTTTAAGCTAGCTCTCCACCTCTCTTATCTGCTTCACCTAGGTTATTAATATTGCTAACTAGGAGCGAAGCATCAGTCAGAGTATCGCCTGGCCGATCCCAGGAAGTAGGCTATCTCGATAATCCTTTTATATATAGTGCGTCGCCTTATATTCTATAGATCTATTCTCGATCGGTATCTATAGTGTCTTGAGTGTCAGAAATATCTAGTATATAGTTTATCTCACTAGGAGAAGCGCTAGAAGCAGGCCATAATCTAGTGCCGCAGCTTAACCGCGCTATATAAAATCTCGTCACTGATTGGCTGCGATTTCGCCTCCCTAAGAAGATAAAATTCTCTGACCAATCAGAAGCTGCCATTTCCAGGAACCTATATATTAAATCAAGTGCTGAATATTAATGCCAGTTAACTAATGGCACTGAGAGACCCACCCCGCTATCTCTAATAATCCACGCGAGGCGTATTGCTGCAATTACTACTGAGAAGGCTATTGCAGTAGCCTAAGATCTCTACCTCAAAGATAATGCTAAGCTCGTAAAAGATAACACGCATGAATGTTTCCGCTCTCAGTCACTGGCCACTATATATAATATACTAGGTGAAGAACCCTCTACAGCTATTTGCAGGTACCGCAGCATACCATTGGGGCTCCTATAGGCGCTTCACCCAAGACAGACTATATTAATGGTAGAGGTGAAGAGGACCTTAGATATACTTGCCGAACATTGCAACTATATATAAGCTCTAATCCCACAGACCATATTATGCCTTTATTACCAGTATCTAAAAGTTCTAGCCAGTCTAGTAGAATTATAAATATACTATAATTACTTGATATTAGCTCGCTACATAGCTAAGATTATTAAGTATTATAATAACCTGTCCACCCTAATGACTGGAGAAGAGATATATAAGTGGTTCTGAATCACTGCTCGCCCAGCGCGACCTAAAGATGCCCTAGATATTTATAAGTTTCTGGCAGAGACTTCTACCCTATTCTCAATGGCACATTTAATAATGGTGGAATAAATTATATGGATTACTGAAGTCATTAAGATTGGTTCCTTTTCTGAGCGTCAAGCCCAGGATATACAGGCCGCTTGGACAAAGACTAGGTCTATTATCTTCCCAAAGATGATATCCTAGTGGGAGTCCTATAGATTAGTAGCTATCTTCTATGAAGAATTCGAGATATATAACTGGTATCTATAGAAGCTAGGTGGGCGCCCAAACTATAGTTAGTTATATATAATGTATTATTCCTTAGCCTAACAGGCTATACGTCAGGACCTAATATACTGGATGATTTACGCGGCTCTCCGACCCGATAACTACTACTAGTTAATCTCCTATCTATACTACGCTAAGTATACTAAGCTAGGAGACCAGATTTTCTTTAGATATATCGACATTAATGTTCCTTCCTATATTGAGACCAGCTAAGACAAGCAAGCCATTCAGGGTTCCTTGAGCCTAGACAATGAGACTTCCAAGAATTATATATAGATCTTACTAGATATCTATCTTAAATTAGCCAAATAATAGAAGCGCTGCGTGGTTAACCGAGGCCTTGAGACAGATAGATTTATATATAGGGTCAAATCCTAGATGTAGACTAATACCGACGCGTCCTACTTCAAGACTAATTGGGTTGACGTCAAATATAATGCCTTCGATATTTATATGATCGATCCGAGAGTGCCCTATAGGTTCTGAGGCCCTACCAATAGTGTCCGATGTACCATACTGCCATAGTTTATAGGTATCCGAGACAACCATTTGACATTAGATATAACTGAGGCAGGCATATAGGAATAACTTGCTGCCGCGCACCGTGACCTTATTCCTGGTCTTATGTCTCTATCTAGCCTACACAATCATTATAGTACTATCCTGTTTCGGTTTCCTGCAGCGGTTACCCTATAAGGCTTAAGATCTATTAGTGATGCTTTGGTAGGGTGTCATAGATAGAATAATCCCCTAACGCAGACCTATATCTAAATCTATTAGGAAGGGCGACTTAGAGATATATAAGATCTACGACTTAAGTTCTAGAAGAAGTTAGCGATTGCGGTTGAGAAAGCATAAAAGATAATATAGAAGGAGGAGCGTCGGGTTTTCGGTAAGAACTCCTACTTTCTGAATCGGGATAGGGGCACTATCTAGTCTCCTTATTCCACTAGATTGTTAAGGGAAGATAAGGAGCTCTTACTTAGTGAGCTCCAGCCTATCTTAGAAGAAATAGGGGACCATTACTAGGGCGGTTAGATTTATATGGGTACATTGCTTTTTCTTGTTCTCTATATATCTTGTTTGTTTTGTTTTAGTGTTTTGATTCGCAACGAGGTTGTTACTTTTAGGTTAGGTCGAAAATATGGTAATGATACCATATATATAGCTGGCCCAGCTTATGAGATAATCCGGCCGGGTTCTGTTGCGGCTTTCATATGTCTTCACTTTATACTTAGCTATCAATAATATAACACACATCTTAACGGGAGATGCAATACATTCGTTTGTGCTATGGTTCTTTGAGTGTTTCCTTGTTTCTTTACAAAGCGCGTGTGTGTTTATTCTTGGTTTGCCAAAGTCAGTCTGGCAAGGTTCCTGCTTCTCCAAGGCCGTGCCATACCTCGCACACGCCCAGTTCGATTGGGTGCTCTCATTCCACCACACTACTTTGTTAGCAATATCTGGTATTGGTCAGGAATCGTTATCTCCTCCCAGATGTGTCTTTTCTGAAGCTTTATATATTTAGTATTGGCTACCTTATAGAAACTATCTTTATAAGGGTGATTTTTGAGATCTCGCCAGCTTCTAGGCTTATCAGAAAGTTAACTACGGTATATCCTCTCTTTATATAGTGCCGCGGAGAGAAAGATCTTAGCTATATATAACTTATCGATGGCTCTGACCCTGGTTAGATAAGCGCGTTGGTGCCTCTTTGACTTCCTATTCTGAATATCCCTTGCTTCCTCATCTTCGCGAACTCTTCGTGAAGGTCTGCGGACTCTTACTCCTTCGATTATATTATCTTCTAATAGGTCTAAATTAATATTTCTTAGTGTAATCGATTCCTCTCATTATATAGATATCTGAGAAGCTATTGGCGGATTAATTTGCTTATCTAATTATAGAGTTATAAGCTCTTCTTATCGATAGATAGTTTCTCGCGGAATTGCGTTTTATATAGCTTCTTGAGGAGATCTTAGTGGAGTTATTAATTCTGTCAGTGGGGTTTCCATATTAGGAAGGCGGTGAGTTGCGCCTGGTTCTTCCATTGCCTTCTATGCTCTTGTGTCAGGTGACTTAGGCGTTAGATATCTCTCTCGCTCGCTCTCCCCTGTAGGATTAGATTTATCTTTCTGCAATGTCAGGATCTGCTTAGATCCGGCAGATTCGCTCTCTTTAATAGTATCCTGCTTGCTTTTGGAGCCTTAAGATCCTATAAGATTGTTATATTTATCTAATCCATCGACGATATCGTTATCGAGGTCTATTTCTTTAATATTTGCCATTTTCAGGAGCTATATAGTCTCTATAAACTTAGGTATCTCCTGACGAACTATCTCGCCTTCGAAAGGGTTTTCGGGGTCATACTTTCTTGTCTTGTCGAACTGGCAATCTCTTGCTCAAATAACTACTTTCTTTATAGGTATCTATATACGCCAAATATTATGAGCTTTATATCCCATGAGATATCCAATTTATATACATGGAGTAACTTTTTCCTTTGCAGGTATGCGTTCCTTTTGAATATACGCTCTCAATCCGAATTTATATAGATTTCCAATATATAGTTTGCAATCTTGCTTACCAGAATTGGTTTCTCTATAAGCAACTTTATATAGCGTTTTCTATCCCAATTGTTTCGTTGGTGTGCGATTCAATATAAAAATAGCTGCTTTATATGCTTCTAGCTATAGGCCACTAGGCAGTCAACTATTAATTATAAGAGCTCTTGCCCTAGTCGATATCATCTCCCCAGAGCGTTCCGAAAAACCATTCTGTTCAGGGGTATTAGGGACGGTCTATATAAATTGAATAACCTCATTTTTGCAGAATTGTTTCTATTTATCTCTAAGAGCGGCTTCATTATCGTAGGTAATGCTTTTAATTATGATGTTAAATTCTTTTATAATCCACTTAATTATCTAAATAATATTATACTGAATGGACTTGGTTTGAGTCGTGATCAGAAGATTAAAATAAGAATAGTTATAGTATAGATAAGTTATCTAACTATCTATATTATATTCTATATTAAGCTGAATTAGGTCGAGATAAAGCTTTTTAAATGGTTGATTTCCACGCTCTCTAGCGACCCTACTTATTTGACGATTTCTATACATCAATAAGTATTCTTCGCATTTTTTATCTTCTTCCTTCTTGGATGGCATAACAATTGTATCAATCGTCGATTCTTGAAGGTATTTTAATGCTTCTGTATTAATATGGCCTATTTATTTATGTTAAAAATCGTCAGTCAATTTCAATGTCTTCTTTGCAGCTGAGGTCTTTCCTTATATAGACATTATAGTTGATTTCCTTTTTTCCCATATTATATAGTAAAGATTATTAAGATTAACCTTATAGAAATCTTCCTTTGGCATATATAGGATTCTTCTTTCTGCGTTATATTGAATATCTATTTATTGTTCGCCAACGCTTATAGAAAAGAGATTAGTATGAAAACCAGGAATATATCTAACATTCTTAAGATAGATTCCTTTCTTGGCCGTCGTGCTTAGGGGTTCTATTAGATAAAGGATGATATCTCCTATACTAATACTTTCATTATAGGTATTTCCAATCCCCACAGTCGATTTATATAGTCTATATCTGATAAATTGGCTTTGATCATTGTAGATATAAATGTTTATTCCAGTATTATATATAAAGCTATTCCGAATTTCGTCTATATCCTCTATTAACTCTAGTTCTTTGACGATTGCCTTATATGATTTTTCCATTGTTCGCACTGTATAAGATAGTCGTTAATGATTTTCATCATCAGATTCTTTAGATATATCTTCGCTTTCCAATTCGAGTTTCTATATATAAACCGCTTGTGCCTGCTTCTTTCTCTTTGCGGAAGCTTTTTCTTCTTGTCGCTTTTTATATCGTTTGACTGCCACTTTATATAGTCCTTTTAAGGCTTCTACCAACTCGATTATCTTATTAAGTGCCTTTCTCGCCTCAGGGTCTTCGACCCATCCCTTAGGTGCTTTATCTAGTGCTATATAGGGATAATTATCAAATCCCCACTTATGCTCGGTGGTGTATGGACATAATTTCTTTTCTTTCTGGCCCTTCTTGGTTCCATTGCCAGCCTCTAATTGGCCTTGGAAGGTTGCAAATATATAGGATTTCCTTGCTATATTATAGCTTGGCATCTCTTATGCAAAATCGAGAAATACTTCTAAGATAGCTTCTAATTCAGATAACGGTGTTCTATACTTAGATTGGGAGTTAGTCAATTTTATATATTATATAGTATAGAATTTAGGGCAAAGATACTTTGTCGAATTGATGAAATCAGCCTTATGACGTTCTCCTTGAACCTCATATAGACTAGCTTCTTTACAGTTATTATATATAGTCTTCTATTGAATTACCTAATCCTCAGGGTTGACCGATTTCTCTGCTTTATAAAGACGTTAATATTTTTCGCTTAATTAAGATGCCTCTCTAGCGGTCATTAGAGAGAATCTCTTTCTAAGCTTTACCAGACGATTTCTTATATTATTGACTTTATTAATATAGATGTGGTTTTTCTTGTCTAGGTGGGTATAGATATATAGATTCACTGCATCTATCCCTTTCTTATATCTCTCCCAGTCTCTCTGCTGGGTTCAATATATCTCCAGTGTCAATGTCTAGATGGTCTCCTTAAGGCTTGCTATATCTGGTAATCCTAGCCTTGTTGGCGCTTGAGGCGGGTTATTATTTAAAGGATTAATATACTCCTATATATTATATCCCTCAGCTATAATTCAGATTTCCCGAATCCAGGGCTTCTAATTAGTGGAAGTTAATAAGATTATCTCAGTCTTCCTAGATTCTTTGGTATATATCTTTATTCTATTATTAAACTCTTTGTTTGGGCCAAAATGCCTTGATTCGATAGGTCTGAATAGCTTTAGGGTAAATAATTAGAGTAATATAATTATATAAGTCAAGCTAGGCTTATAACTGTCAGCTATTGAATCTTGACACTACTTAGTAATTAGCAGAATTTAAATTATAGAGTAACCAGTGAGAATTGATGTGAATTGGGACCACTGTTCTTCTAAATTACATAGGCATTTCATCAGTCTATATAGATAATTCCTCCGTAATTTGATCCAATCAGTTGTCTCCCTTTAATTCCAAATACTCTAGCGCGTAACACGCGTCGAGCAATAATAGTTTGAGACTATTGAAGTCAAAGGTCCTTAGTCAGCTTGCCAGCCGACAGAGCTATTCGAGCCAGGCTCTACCAGCTCTATTCGAGGTATCGAGCCTGTCGAGCCAGACTCTATCTGCTTGACTAATGACAGAGCCAGCGTTAGGAAAGGATCTACTTAAAGGAAACTATATAAGGATACTCGTTTACCATCATGTATCTAGTTTATCGTGCTTTATTCTCTACACACATCGGAATATATACTATATTCACTTTATCGATTTGTTATTCAATTGTCTATCGTATCCCCTTAAGCACGTTGATACTGGACGACTCCGCTCCTCGGCAGAATACTACCAAGCGTACTCAACCCTTCTTGGTAAAGAACGGTCGATAACGTTGTGACAGAAAGCAGTTCATAGGTTAAGAATTGACGATTGAGTAATTGCGTTATTCCGAGTGCTGAAATGCGAAGTACTGAATGCGAAGTGTCTAGTCAATCAATCGCAACGAGTAAAAATCGAAGCGAAACCGCCCCACTGAATCTGTTACTAGAATAGATGTGGCCTGTTCTCTCGGTGTCCTGATTTCGTATATGCGTCTCACGTTCATCCGAAACTCTTAAAGTGGCGCTAGTCAGAATATTCCAGAATACCAAACCTGATTGACAGTTGTAAAGTAATTTGTGTGATGAGGGTCGCGCCCAATATCGGTGTAGTCATATACATTAGCCCATCAGCTAATCTTAAAACTTGTCGTAGACGATATACATGTTACTTTTTACGACTTTCTGATTAGGGATTCTTGATTCTGTACTTCACATTCTATACTGCGCCGCACACGGCCAGATTGGTTAGTCTCATACCAGGAGGACTTAACTGACTAACTGGACATTAGTTCTTCTCAGACGGTATATCATTCCATTTTAAAACTACAGTCAAAACGGAGTGCGATGTCAACCTGACACTATATGGCTCATGATCACTATAGGGCAAACTGAAACAACTAGAAGTGCTTAGAACTTTCGAGATCCTCACACGAGGAATTTGCCGGATCCACGAAGATCCTTGAGAAATGCAGAAAACAATCCGACATCGTTCTAGAAAAGGCGTTTTAGAGATTCCGTTGCAGTTAAGGCCAAAAATGTGTTTAACCCAGCGTGCGAACTACAGAAAAAAGAACTTTAGGAAAAGAATAAAATAAATATAAAACAATATTTATAAAATGAAAAGGTGTTTGTAGATGCAATCAACTACACTAGCGACTTCTCTTTTCGACAATAAAATATCCCGAAAATCAGTTAACGAGCTCATCATATTGGATGCACATTCGTCCTCGGATCCGGCAACACCCTCGTTCAAATTCGAATGATCAAGCCGTGACTTCAGCTCCAGCGCTCTAGTGTAGGCGAATTCAAGATTTTCTAAGTACCATGAGCCCTGGTTGATTGTCAGGAATGGGTGCTGCGAAAATGTTAGTCTATTATTAATATTCCTTTAAAATGCATAAGGGTTACTGTACTTTGAGGAGATCTTCAAGTCGGCTATCAGTTGGCAATTTAGTAAAGGTATCGGCAATTAGAAATGATATACTTAGTTTGTCTAAGTATTTCTTCAGATCCAGAAGATCGGAAGCAATATTATGAACAGCTAGAATGTCGTGAGAAAGAATATCTTTGTTTGTTTCTTTCAATATTCATTCTCCGATATCTCCTAATGTAGATATTAGCTGAATTGTTCGTCTATAAGGTATTTACACGAGTCTCAGTCCACACTCCCCCCACAAATTAATAATATAAATATGGTACTGGCAAAATTAGCGTTTTATTCTGAATTAATGCTATAATTTCTATTTTATTTTATTAAGAATTGGTAGAGATATAAAGATATAAACATAGGATATATACTTGTCAAGTTATAGTGTAGTGGGTGCACTAACCGTTTTCGGGTTTTCATTATATGTTTCTAACTGCTTTTAAATAAATATCATCTATACTATATCTCTATATATAATGGATATCTTAACTCCAAAATTTGCATGATAATTAAGGATATATAATATACTATGCTAAATATCCAACTTCAATCATTAATAGTATATAGGGTAGGTAGTAGACTAAAACAATCTGGAAGTATATATATACTAGATTACTATAGGATAGAGCTAAGTAATAACGCGGTACATCAATACTAGTAAATTAAAAAAGAGACCTCTGACTACGACATAATGAAGCCTATAGTGGTAGGATAATTCTGGTAGATATCGATGGTAACTTATTGAATACTATATGGCAGTAGCTAAGTAAGAGTCTAGCTCACGTGCGAGCAGATATACTAGGCTATATAAGGAAAGCGGCAAGCTATACTGAATAAGGAAGTAAAGGCTGATGTTGTTCAAAACATTTACACAGCACTGCCACATCATTGATGATGTCACTGACACATTATATATAATCAGCCTTGTGATACCGGCAAGCTGAAGAGCTAGTTTAGGACTCAATAAACTAACATGGCAGAAGCAATGCTATTAAAGCTAGGGCCAGAGCGTGTGAGGAGGGGAAGCAGCAGAGAAGAGAATAAAGGCGTACGCAATAAGGTCTCCTAACTGATAAACATATAATCTCAGCCCAGCCAATCCCTTTTCTCGATCCTATGCGAACCATTGTACATGCGCAAGCTGACATATCTCTCAGTCATGACGTTGCGTTACAATCTACTGTGTTCAGCTATCCGAGCAATCTAGATATGTCATATCTAGGCCCTCGAGACTGTAGACCGATCAGCGAGAAAAACAGGAACACGGCAACGAGGGCTGCGATTGCTGATACGGCCCTAAGATGACATAGCGTAAGCCGGCTAGGCTGTGCCATTGCGTTCTACAAGTCAGGTCGGGAACATGTAGAAGGATAATGGCCCAAGCACTTTCATGGACGGACTACTCGCAGGTTATATATCGATCATCTAGTGGGGCGGAGCGGCCATCAAAGTTGCGAGCGGGCACCGCTAAAGCGGGTCCAGGCATCTCCGCACTGCCATGGCTGGCTATCAAACTTAATCCGCGTCATTCTTGATCTGTGCCGGTCTGTAGTTGGCGAGACGCAGTTCAGTGGCCCGCTCACCGGCGCAACGGATACTGGAATATCTATCATAATCAGCAGGTTTATACTGTGATGACTTGGACAAAAAGCGATTTTGGAGTCCTAGAATCAATAATCAGTTGTGGTGGGTGATCTCAAAAGTTAAAATTAAGCTCAATTTTAGAGACTTGGAATCGGATTAACGACGGTCGTGCGAGCCGGGATCGCTGATCCCCGTCTTGGCGCCAAGTACTAACGCTCATATAAGTATACCCTAGAACCCCGTTTATGCGCCAGTATAACCCTTGACTTTTTAGATACAAGTCTTCATTTCCCTGTGCAGACCTCTAGCACCGTTGTAGAGTATCAGCCCTTAACCTAAGTGGGCGGGTGCGAGATATAGCACGAATACCGTCGGCGCAGAGCTCTTATCAAACCGACATTGACAAACTAAGAACGAACGTGCATACGCTCTACCAAACATGATGATAAGATACTCAGCAGACCGTAATAAAAGTGGATGGATTGTTTGTTGTAAGTACAAATGAGCAACCTGAAATAGCAACATGTACCCCGGCCGGCCACGGGAGTGGTATTACTGTCACGATACTCTTCTCTACGTATTACTATCATCGCTAATCTTAAGACCATAATTACTGCTTCGGAAACTTATATTATCACATATTAAATCCTCTATAAGATAGTTTTATTCTTCTACTCATGTGAACAAAAAGGGATATCCGGCGTTGAAGGTTTTGGCAGAGTCAATCCAAGGTGCCACTGTCGAAGACTCCGGCTCCGTGGAGGCAGGTTACTTCACTGTGGAAAGATTGCTACGCAAATACAAAAAGGTGAGAGACCCTGCCAGCCAAGGGGGAATCATTCCGTCTCCTGGTTCAGGCTTTCACAAAGAGCTTGAAGCCCACTTTCATCGTACGTACAGCAGTAAGAATGGCGGTCGAGGTGAAGAACATGACTCCACACCAGACAATCAGACCGGTCCAATTCCTATTATCGCTGTCCCCGAGAATAGCGCCGGCTACGGGGCTGCCGATGAGTGCGCCGAGGCCAATGATAGCAAAACTCATTCCCAATCGTGTTGCCCAAACACTCTTGTCCGGAGACAGGCTCGTCACGATCGGGATAGGCAGCGAGACATAAGGGGCGGAGACAAAACCGTAGATGACGGTGAACGCAATGACGCCTCCGGTATTCTTGATGCCCAAGAGAGCAAAGGTCAAGGCACCAGAAATGATACCAAAGATGATCTGCACATTCATGAGTCCATAACGCCCAGCGATCCAGTTGGGAATGAGACGGCCGGCAAAGGATCCGGCGTTCAGGATGGCGAGGAGGTAGTTGGCAAGGCTCGGATCAGTACCAGCCACTTCAGTGGCGTACAGGGCTATAAAGTAATAAAAGACATAGAGTCCTAAGAAATTAATGAAGAAGCTCAGACAGGCAATGAGATAGAGCTTGTCTTTGAAGTGTGTAAGGTCGATAACTTTTCTCTTTCGTGGGTTTTTCCCGATCCGTACTCGCATCACGGCAGCGGCAAAAAGCATGGTACCGAGGACCATGAAACCCATGATCCGTACCGTCCATGGGAATCCAATCTGTGCTGTAAGGCGTTCAAGCAGGATGGGATAAATGACAGCACCTGAAGAAGACTTAATCGCGTGTTCCTTTGCCAGCGGACTCCTAACTTACCAATACTTGATCCGCTCACCGATATTCCAATTGCGACCGGGGTGCGAGTAGAAAACCACTGCGACACGACGGACGAGGCCGGCAAGAAGATGAGGCCAAAGCCAATGCCCGTCACGATGGTCTGAGCCAAAAAGAACTGGTAGTATACATGGCACAGGCTGACCATCATCAGGCCAAACACCGTGACGACGGTCCCGATGCTGAGCAACAGGTGGAGGTGTCCCGTGTCGAGAAGCGGACCAGTGAAAATGCAGACGAGGTAGCAGACGAGGAACTGGGCCGACCCAATCCATGCGATTGTCGAGGTAGACTCGTTCTTCAGCAGATCCGTCTCGTAAATGGTCTGAAACTGGCCATACGAGTTGAGCAAGCCAAGCACGTTGAACATAATCGTCCAGGCGCCGGCAACCTGTAGCCAGGCCTTGAAACCGCCATTTGGCGGAGTCGGCGGCTGTGAATCATCTTGCTGTTTCTCTGAAGATGGCGCATCTGGCGAGGCCGGTAGCGCGTTGCTGTCCTCAAGCAGCGTTGAAGGTTCAGAGTCTGCTTGTCGTTCGTTGGGCTCCATTCTTGCGGAATGTGTTGGAGAGAAGAGGAGCGGACAGGAGAGGAAAGGAGAGGTTTGGGGGGTAGTAGCTACGCCAAAGGATAACAGGCACGGGTGCAAATACAAGATGCGGTCGGCGAGTGGGGGACTGTTAGCTGTAGCAAGTCGTAATCGTAGTTATATTTAATTAAAATCTTAGCTATAAACTTAGTAAGCCGTCTTACGCCCTTTGTAACTAGTAGTTGGCTATGTCTACACAACAAGGAAAGCTTCACTAGACGTGCATGCTATTGTCGTTGGCGAGAGGGAGGTAAGCCAGGGTTCAGCATTCAGGGGATCCACCATCCACCGAGTAAGATGGAGTCAGACGCGAAACAAGCAATTCCGTTAAAGCAGCGATGCAGCATGCAGGACTAGTGTGCCAACCGACCAGTCAGCTTCTCGAGTGCGCTGCCGTATTACCAATCACGGCCCACAACCAATAGCGGCCGAATGCGTCGCATTATCTCCAAATTCCGCCCTATCCCCTACAGCATTGATGTATCAGGGTCGGAGCCTGGTCCTTTCGTACAAGCTCGGATTTGCGTTGATCGTTTCGAGCGATGAATGACGGGATTCCTCGCCCTGCGAGTAACACAGGGTGCGATCAAGTCGGTCAGATAACATAGCATGAAACGCAGACCATGTTCACAACATGGGATGCAAAAGGTTACGTGCGACAATTGCCCCTATTGAAGCAAATCCTGAATTGGACTACAATTCTGCTGATTGACTGAAAGTGGTGAAAGATTTGAAAGGGATGAGACATAATTGGGCGTGTATTCTAACGTACGTACAGTAGGAGAGTGACCACCTTAGATAGGCACTCCTGTGGGAAATAAACTAAGTAGATTCGGGAGATCGGCATGGCCGTGTCCCTTATCAAGACCTGTCATATGACCCGTACTCTCTCATTGGATGAAGCTTTAGTAATTGTGGAGCCTCTAGTGCTAGGCAGGTTAGACAATTTTTTTTCTATTTCGAGGTACGGAGATCTGCATCCACCAAATGATCCATCCACCAGAACGGCAGGTGCCAGTTGTCCTTGAACACACCAACGGCAGCAACACGTACAATCCAAATGCTCCCACTACGATACGCCTCACTACCACCCCGAGAACAGGAAATGACCAGCTAAAACACCCTAAACGATTGAGTGAATATGGTTGTTTTCCTCAGTGACGCCTATCGCCTGCGTTATCCACGCCATGTTGGGTGTTGGGTCCATATTCTCTTTGACCTTCTGGTCGGTCCCTGCCTCGGTCTCCATTGGATCCGCAGCATCATCGACGACAGTGGCACTGGCGCTGATATTTTGGGCTTCGGCAGCATCGTTCTTCTCGTCACCACTGAGTGATGCGGAGCTCTTATCACCCCAGCCGCCGCTTAATTCGCCAGCCATCGTCATAGGGTAGGAGAACTGGGTGTTCTCCTCTTTGGTGGCCGCGAGGGCCTTCTCGGCGGCACTGCTGTATTCATGTACGTCGGAGACGGCGAGAGCGACGTGGTGGTAGAGCTGACCCGTTCGCATGCTCTCGTATACTTTGGCAATCAATCCGCCCATAGTCACACCTTTGTTGGCGTCATGTCGAGGCTCGCCCCAAGTAAACTCGCCTTGCTCCTCCCGGGGGGTAGAGATGAATTTGTTACTCATGAACGGCACGCCAAGTTCGCGACGAACAAACTTGTACATACGGCTAGATGCTCGGCCAATGTATGGAGTGGCATCCGGGTTGGCATAGTATGCCTCTCGGTTGATCTTGAACATATCAAGTGCGGTGGCACAGCATTTCTCTGTCCATCTCTGCAGTGCCTGCATCGCTTCTGTGGTGGTCTTGATGTGCTTGAGGACCACTGGCTGCAGGGACTCAAACGTAGTCGCAAACCGCCTTGGCGAGTCGAAGTGGGTGTATGTGTCGAGCCCCTTTTGGAAGGCTGCCCAGATGGCGGATAGGAACACCTCCGCATTCTCGGGCGCCAAGAGGTACTCCGAGAAGGCTTCACTAGTCATTTTCTTGAAGATCGGACCCATCGTGCCCAGGTACGTGCATGACATGGCGCGAAGATCCAGGGCCTGACAGCAGGCAACGAGGTGGGCCGCCGATAACTGTGAAAGTGTCTCGATGGCCTCCAAGGTATATCGACCGGAGATGAGGGCTAGAGAGTTGATGGCTTGGTTGCCCATTTCTGCCGTCTGCACATGGCTGCCAACCGGATTGGCCAAGAACCCAAGTTCAGCCTGAAGGGCAGCGATCATGATATCCGTACCTTTCCAGATGAAAGACTGACTGGGTTCCTCAGCGACCAGGTTTGGTGCAAGTCCACGATTGGTTGCCGGGTTGATCAGTTCGGCACATTGCGAGAACAGCATGCGACCGATGGTCTGAAGTGCCTGGCGCGTCTTCTCCATCGCACTGGTGACGGCACGAGCCTGAAAGTTCCCTCCGTGCATCATCTTACCGTCCCGGGCGGGGTCAATAAGAGGGTTGTCGGTCACCGAATTCATCTCGATACTGATTTGCTGGTGAGCCAAATGCAAATCTTCCAATACAGGCCCGATCCATTGGGACGCCGTTCGAACCGAGTATCGGTCTTGGCGTAGCTCGCCCTCTTCCGTGTCGCTGTGCTGGACAAGCGATGACTTGGAAAGAAAAGCGTGGATGTTCCGTGCCGTTTCAATCTGGCCCGGATGGGACCGTACCTCTCCAAAGAACGAGTCAAAACTCTCATCAGTGCCGAGCAGGGCCTCCACACTCATGGCAGTCAAGATTTGTGAAAGAATGGCTTGTCCCATGGCATCGTGCAACGCCAGTGACCCGACTGCGCAAGAAACCGCAGTGCCGTTGACGAGTGCAAGACCTTCCTTAGCACCCAGGGTGACGGGCTTGATGTCTTTCTCCGCAAGTGCGACGTCGGCTCTCTTGAGGCAACGCTCGCCATCGCTGTTGCGTGTCCAAACATTCAAACTAGGCTTTCCCTGCACCACACCAGCAATGTACGAGAGAGGACTAAGATCCCCAGATGCTGATATACTTCCCTTGACGGGCACCATTGGCGTGATACCCGCTTCCAAGATCTGGTGCAAAGTGCGGATCGTTGTCTCCTTGATGCCCGAGAAACCAGAAGCGAGAGAGTTGAGCCGGATCAACATGGCCGCTCTGACCCAAGACTCTGGCATCGATGTTGCGGCCAGGGGGTCGTCAAGAGGGTACGCTGATTGGTTAATGATATCATTCAAATCAGTGTCATGCCGCGACTCTGGAGCCGTGACTGTTCGCTCTTCTGTTATGATGCCATATTGAAGCATGCGTAAAAGGTTCGACTGGAGTTCTTGAACTTGGTTTGTCCGCGTGTTGGCACTGCCGCCGAAACCAGTGTTGACACCTGGCAATCATGTTAGCGTGGAAGTTGGAGTGTTGAAAGAGACCAACTTACCATATACGACTTCTCCGTTGTCAATACTCTTTTGGACCATGTCGGCGCTCTTAACGACAGCCTCGATGCTCTCCTCGGATAAATATGAGGAGATTCCATATCTGGGTTTCAGTCAGCATCTTGGGCTTCCAATACTCAAAGCAAGACTACCGTACCTGGCAACTGCAATCACTGTGGCCAAGTCAAGGCTTCTTCCGTCAATTCCTGGATTAGCCGAATGCCCTTTGAGCTTTTCAGCAATCGCGCCCCAATGGGACAGGTATATATCGTTGATCGCTCCTAACGACATCTTAGGGCTAGAATGGCTTTGGGTTGAAAGTGATTCTATGTTCAACAGTTCTGCTAAACAATGGATAAAAAAAACACTAGGCGGTTGTTAAACAAAAGAAGGACGGTTGGAAGATGATCGAGGACTTAAGAGGGACTTTCCCGTCTCAAAAGCAGGCAGGGAACGCCGTATATCAAGAAGAGTTGACCAAATCTTACGAGTAACCCTATACACTCTGGCTAGGGGCCATACCTGAAGCTCTCTACGGCCGACACTAGGACACGCCACACCCACTTGATGTTGGCAGGAAACTGGTTATGGTTGTTGAAAGATGACAATACGTGTGCATGACCTAAGTTGCCTCCGTAATGAGCTACGCCTGCAACCTGAACCGATATGATCCAATACGCGTGAGCCGGGGGATGAGTTCCTGGGCAAGGTTGATCCAATCGCCAAAGATTACGGCCTGCATAGTAGTCCAAAGAGGGAAATATGGCCTGTGCCCAGACCGCCAACAGTCAGACTTTTGAAACTACATTGATAAGGCAAAATCAGATGGTCAATCAGTCCAAAGAGTTGACAATGTGATATTCCACTAAAATCCGCTCATGTTTTCCGCCCCCAAGCCTATCTCATCGGCATGTTGATCTCAGTACTCACATAACATGCGTTAGGGGACTGATTATCCAACGTAAGAATGTATCTTTGGTAATGACGCATTTTCGTCCGGACGGCTCAAACCGAAGGCGAACAATATCGCAGTGCTTTGGAACCACAAACCATCGAATAGGAGGTTGTTTTCAGGACAACAGCCACCCATCCGAGACATGAGAGTCTTGATTATCAGCCGTTAGGCACATGTCAGTAAAGTTTTGCAGCAAAAGTGCTGTTCTACTCTTGGCCGTGTCACTTCCAGTACCATCGGACAATCTTCTACAACAAGTGCCGATAACGGAAAAATGGCTCAGGACGAGAGGGTAAGCCTCCCAACTAGTACATGGCCTTTCCTACTGACCATGGTTTATAAAAAAACGAATACGACGCCAGGGACAAGCGGGAGAGCCGAAGGCCAATGATGGTGTATACGCAGAGAGATTGCTTTCTTGGGCAACGTATCATCGGTCATCTGGAGAAGTGAGAATTGAGAAGTGATCAAATTGAAATCTCTATTTTTTTAAGCGAATGTATGTAAATAACTATGTTAGCACTTATCACGTAAAAGGTGGACCTACCGAAGCATGGTATATACTACGAATGGATACGCGGCCAGAGATGACGGGGAGACACAGGCATCAACAGTTCAAGTGCCCAAGTAGTGGTATCATTGGCCGTCTAAATAAGCAGTAAGCTGTCAATCAAACGTGTGTCGTTAAAAAGCTTGATATGCATGCTTACTACACCAATAATACGAAGATAGGGGTAATGCGGAGGTGGGGTTAATCAACTCAAGCGATGTATCATTAGCCATCCAGGAAAGCAGGAACCAACAGAATCGAACCCCTGTAGTATGGAACAAGCCTTGGTCAGCGCTCCTCATGTAAGAATATGGCGTGAAGCACGGATTTCCAAACAGGTTACCAGTCAAAGGTGACATATGGTGTTCTTTTGTCGTTCATGAAAAACCAACACTTTCAGCTGGACTATGTTTTGGTGTTTTTTTCTGCTCATCACGGAGCGTATCCTTGGGAAGGCGCTTTCAAAGTATTTTCGAAGCTGGATAGCCACCAAGTCTGTGAATAGATAGACCAAAGAGGCTATTCAAAACATTCAGACACACGTAACAATAAAATCCATGTTCTAGGTTGCGCCAGTGGTGGCTAATGCTTATCTTCGCCTGTCAGCTGACATAAGGACGGCGATAGCCCTAACTAGCTCATCAGGGTTGACCTCTCTAGGCCTAGTGGTTAGAAAAGGCCGTCATCGTCTTCTTTTCTCTTCCTGGACACGAGCAGGGTACTACTTAGAATGGAAAAGCGGGCCGGGCCGTAAGACCGGCGTCTTTATACCATAGTCCGTTCCAAAGCATACCTGTTTACTCCGCACCATCCACACGTCTATACATAAGAATTTGACCATGGACCAATGATACCGGAATAACAACCTCTGCATACTGCAGTCACAACGACATGCATGCTGTAAGCGGCTTCGGTGGCAGCTTGGGCTTACACATTCCTTGTACAGCCCCCAATCCATGACGGAAGTGATTTCCTGGGACACCATCTATAACAACTTGGACATGCTGCCTGCATTTCTCCTTTGCTAATACTTCACATCAACTCAGTACTTTTATCGTTTCAAGAATCTTGACCATCGCCATGGGTGAGAACCTGATCTCTACCGTGCTCCATGCCGATAGGCAAGATATTCTTCGATATGCTCCTTATGTGGGAGTTGCACTTTTGTCCATCTTAGTTATAAATTATCTTCGAAATCCTCTGAGAAATGTCCCTGGTCCATTTTTGGCCAAATTCACCAACCTATGGCTCGTCTACCAGATTCGCAAGGGGAGCATGCACCGAAAGATTGTTGAGTTGCACGAGCAGTATGGACCGCTCGTTCGACTTGGCCCGCACGAAATCAGCACTGCGGACATAGATTCTCTCAGGCTCATTTATGGTTCGTGACCTCGATTTGGATGCCCAAAGTTCACGACACTAACAATTGCAAAGGCGCGGGAAACAATTTCCGTAAAAGTGACTGGTACCTGCCATGGCAGGGCAACCGCAAATGGGACTTGTTTTCGGAACGTAACGAGAATATTCATAGGGCACAGCGGCGATTAGTGAGCCATATCTATTCGCTGTCCAACATGAAGAAACTGGAGCCGTATGTCGACAGTGCCATCTTGTTCTTACTCAAGAAGCTGGGTTCCATGGAAGGTGAAAAGATTGATGTCGGCAGATGGACGAGACTCTTTGCCTATGGTTAGTCAATCCGCTAGCATCGTGAGACAAGAACCTAATGTTCTATAGATGTCATTGGTGAGGTCACGTTCTCCAAGCGTTTCGGTTTTATGGATGAGGGTATCGACGATGGCGCCTTCACCATGATCGATAGCATTTTGCAGTGCGCCAATTGGGTGGGACACATCACCTGGTTCTACCACATCTGCATATGGCTTACCCCTTTGATCGGCAATCGCCTCGCGGTTACCCAACGCCAGGGCAAGCTTCTGCAAATGTCTCAACAGAATATCAAGGAGCGTAAGGAACGAGGCACGGATCGCAATGACATGCTTGAACAGCTTTTTGAAGTCCAACGGGAAAAGCCAGACAAATTCGACGACATTTGCGTGGCGTCGATGGCCGCCAGCAACATCTTTGCCGGAAGTGACTCAACCTCTGTGTCCATTTCAGCCTTCCTCTACCACACCCTGCGAAACCCCGAGGTTAAGAAGAAGCTGATAGCCGAGATCGATGAACATGCAGCAAAGCACAACGTTCCGCATGGTAGCGTCTTTGATCTGGAAATCATCAATAACATGCCTTTCTTGCAGGCGTGTATGTACGAGGCTCTTCGCTGCCATCCAGCTGTGGGAGTCTCCCTCGGCCGAGTCGTGCCCCCATCGGGAATGAACATTGGTGAACAATACATCCCAGGAGGGGTAAGTCTGCTCTCTCTTGATGAGTATTACCTATACTAATATCGTGCAGTCTGGCATTAGCGCAAATGCTTGGGTTATCCATCTAAACAAAGACATCTTTGGCGAAGATGCAGACAAATTCCGTCCAGAGAGATGGATGGAAGAGCCTGACCGCGTTGCGGACATGAGTATGCAATTTTTGATCCGTACACCACCATACAGCAGGATTTCTGACATGAAGACAGAGCGCAACTTCCTTAGTTTCGGTGCTGGGTCTCGATACTGCATTGGACGAAGTAAGTTTATTCTGGCCTTGTCGTACCGCCGAATTTGACTGATATCTGTCCTAGACGTGGGCTGGCTTGAGATGTCCAAGGCAAGTTTTAAAACTACATGTACTCTTTTCCCTTCTCGGGCCTGACTAACAACATATAGCTTATGCCAACGTTGTTCCACGATTATGAGGTTGAGTTCTGTGATCCTAGCAAGGACACGAGAGAAGTCGCATGGTATTTCCAAAAAATGAACATACCACTTTTGAGTGCAGATGTCGCTAACTTGTCAAAGGGTTTTCATCAAAATCGAGGACCTCTTTGTGTACATGAAACCGAGACGAGGCAGTCAGCAACAGTAGGCTGTCCGAGCCTAGCACCAGGGTTTAGGCGAGCATTTCCAAGGGGGGAATGTCAATTAGGTCATTTAGTTGGTTTTTACTTACCTGCTGCAGCTGGCTATGGTCTAAAGGCCACTATCCAGGTGTGTACCTAAGCCCACAGAAATTGTAGCCACGAGAGAAAGGCAGGATACGGCCAGCCATAGAGTATCAAGACATATAAATCCAAGCTGTCTGCCATCGCTGCGCTCGGGGCCCAGATTGGACTTTGTATCCGAATAGAATGTGTTAGTCAAGAAATAAAAATTTGAACCAATCAGATTGCGTATGTCAAACTTAGTTTATTTGTAGGTAATCGAGTACGTGTGTCAAGCCTGTACTAAAGAGTCAGTACTGTTTCCTGCAACTTCCCTAGCCATAAGGTCGCATTGGAGGTTTATGCACTAGTACTAGAATGGATTGGTCCGAATGGGACGAATATTGGTCTGTTTTTCTCCATGTCTATTTGCTTATCATAATCACCGCTGATTTCCAAAACCCCTCGCGTCAGCGGTATCTATATCAAGTGTCCACGAGATGCCAGATCCAATTAGTAATACAATTGCCCCCTCGTCCAATTGAAACGGCTAGGAAACAAAATTTACCCAGCACGGCTTGTATAATGAGTGTAAAGATAACTGGTAAAGTATCAGTAATTCCGAACACTGTTAAAGGTTCTTCCAGAGCCTTTAAAAATGTATATAAGATTGCAAGTAAGGACAATTTCAGCCACCAAAAAAAAGTATGCTTGAGCTATTGTATCCATACCATCACAAGTTTGAACCCAAGATTCTCTCGCCTCTTCCTCTCTCATGTTGGAGATAATCTTGCCATATTTTTTCAATATCGTTTTTATAAATCCAACTCAGCTCATCACCCAGTGGAAATGCTTCGAGACGTGATGGAAGGACGCTCTCAAATATATGCAGCGGCTCGCTACTTTCGCTTTGGGCCTTGGTTTGTGCCTGTGAAACGTTCCTTTTTCGACTGTCTAGGAGCTCATACATTCTTCGATAATACGGTGAGCGAATATGGTCAAAGATCTCCAGTGCATCGGCGATATTCCGCGTTTTGGTCATCTGTATGTCACTGTCGTTATCTGAAGGGGTTTGTTGAACTCTGCTAGTAGTAAGTTCTATTGCTCGAGCAAGAATCCAGCCATCTTCTAAAGCGAAAGCTGCGCCGGAGCCAAATGCACCTATGGAAAGAGTCAACGAATCAGCCTACTTTCACACCGCTCAATACCGTAGATGGATGGAATATTTGATTTACCAGATAGAGGGTGACTGGCATCCCCCAGCAGCGCCACTTTTCCCCATCCCACAAGTCTTTCAAGTCTTGGCCCTGAAAAAGCAGAAAATTCTTTCCACTTCCCCTCCGGAACGCGGGAAAGAGCATCGCGTACTCGAGGATCATATTGCTGAGTCAGAACAGTCAGCTTAGCTTTGAGTCTCAGACTTGGTTTAGCTCCGAGACTGCAAAGTGATGAGTTATTACCGTAAAGTGAACATTGACTCTCTCATTCGTCGCAGGGATACCCCAACTAAATCTTCTTTCAGTATCCAGGGCCGGGTCAATTAGGTACCGACAAGAGATTTCCATCAATTGCTCAGATGACGAGGTGCTTGAATCTCGAAATTCCGACGGATCATCGACTAGCGAGAAATAACAATGTCCAGAAGGGCCATGCCACCATGACGTGTCCGGAAACAAGTCTTGAATATGATATAAAGACTTAGCTGGAATCAGGGTTCGCCAAATGGTTGTACCTGGTTGTTGTTAAATTTTCGTTTCAAGCGAAATTACCTATGCACCTGTCATACCCGTGAATTTTGTATTATGCCCTGGAAAGAGTGACGTTCTGACTACCTTTTGCAGGCTTCAGCAATGGTGCAGTTTCAAGTCTCGAATATGGATTTGGATCATAGGAGAGCTTACTGATCGAATTCCATCTCCACCGATTAGTAGATCCGCATCTGTCTCTGTCCCGTCTTCGAAGGTGAGGTGGACGCCTTGCGACCCAACATCATGAACCGAAACCAATTTCTTATTAAGCTGTATGATCCCTGGTGGAACCCTTGATATCAGGGCGGACTGTAATCTTGTTCTCCTGACCCGTTTAGACCGATACTTTAGTGGAACTGAAGACGGAGCAGGCTTCACGCGTTTGATTTCACCAGACAGTCCATTCCTATCCGAGGGGAACCGAGACATTAGATATGGATACGTCAGAGATTTTTGAAATCCTCGGGCTAGTGTTTCATTCCACAAAAGAGCCGACACCAATGCAGTATCAATTGCCTACCGATGAAGCACATTCAGCTGCAAGTGTCCTCGCACATCTTCAGCAGCTCCGAGAAGCTCAAGAACCTTCCAGCAATTGTAGCCAATACTGATTCCTGCACCAACTTCTCTCAGCTCGCGGGCCTTTTCGTACAGCTCTATCCTGACATTTGGTAACGCTGATAGCGCAATCGCAGCACCGAGTCCAGCCGGACCGCCGCCAATAATAGCAATACGGAGGACGTTTGAGGAAGAAGTTTCAGCCAACATTGATAAAGATCAAATATTGCTCCAAGGAAATCTTTGTATTATTTTTTTCCATTTATTCAAAAAACCAATCAAATATCTACAGTAAAAAGCGTCAGCGCGTAGGCTTTATGTTGCGATTCGGACTTTGTGATTTCTCATGTTGGCGAAGTATGGTGCAATATTCATCATTAATGATTTGATTCGTCGGATTGTTCTCTGTAGCAGTAAATGAATTAAAAAAAAAAAAAAAAAAAAAAAAAAAAAAAAAAAAAAAAAAAAGGGGAANGGCGGAATAATTCCTCCTGGAACTGTTGCCCGAGTTTAGGGTTCCGCGCTGTGAGCTAAGGAACGAAGTTACCCCATTTGACACGTCCTGAGGATCATGAACTCCAACAGGTGCACAAGCGTTTTTTCCTAAGGTATTGGGTAAACAGCTTGCTTGGTATGTAAGTTTCATTTTCTATGTAGCTTTGGCATGGTTCTAAAACAATAATAACACCATCGCACCATGGGCTCAGCCCAGCCCAGCGTGGATGACATTGGTCCTATTTACAAGGATCACATGTCTCAGCTTAATCCATGAGTGTTGGAGGATCAATTACCATTGATAGTTAGATAAGTCTGAAAGATAGCTTATTAATTCTATACTATGAGGACGAGCGCCGATTGGTCACAGCGGTATCTCGGGGAGCGGACCGCCCGTGGGTCTACATGTGGGGCCGCTCGCTTATAATTTGCCACTGATTATGTCAGCGTCGAATGTAGTCTTGATGTCGTGTACCCTTGTTGTTTTTAGTGTATATTTACCGAAATTTACGTACATACCAAATACCGTATTTTATGTCAAGAGATAGCTCCGTCTTGACACATTCGTAAACATGATTATTCATTACCCTGAAGAAATCAGATCGATCTCATGCGATGTAAACGACACGTGCAGTTCCAAAAATAGGGGTGATAAAGCGACAAGCATCAGCATAATCGAGGAAATGTGGATCCTACTGCAGAATTTTCTCGGACGATTGCTCCTGGAGAGAGCTTGGAATTCTTCGACTCCTTAGAACGCGCCGTAGTAGGATATCTTGCTAATAATGTCGACATTTGGTGACTATTTTCGGGTGACGACGTGAGTTTGTAAACCCTTTGTAGTTCATGGCCATTGACTAACGTTTTTGAACAGCTATGGAGAGTCGCATTGTCGGTCGGTGGGGTGCATTGTGGATGGTTGCCCTCCTGGCATGGCTTTGAGTGAGGATGACATTCAACCTCAAATGACCCGACGAAGGCCAGGCCAGAGCGCCCTCACTACCCCTCGAGATGAGAAGGATAGGGTTGAGATCCAGTCGGGAACGGAATGTGGCTTTACCCTAGGTACACCAATCGCTTTGATCGTTCGCAATGAGGACCAAAGACCCAAAGACTATGGCGGTAGCACAATGGACCTATACCCTCGTCCGAGCCATGCCGATTTTACATATCTTGAAAAGTACGGAGTCAAAGCTAGTAGTGGAGGAGGCCGCAGTAGTGCTCGCGAGACAATAGGTACGTCTTTTATGAGTCCATGCTTAAAATGAAATTAGTGACGTTGACTGGAGATGGAAATGAAAGGACGTGTTGCTGCTGGTGCTATTGCAGAGAAATATCTCAAACTCGCCTATAATATTGAAATAGTCGCATTCGTTTCGTCTGTTGGCAGAGAAGACCTTTTCCCTCCTTCCGCTGAATATCCTTCATACTCGACAAACCCCAGTTTCTTGAAATTGATTGGGGCAATCACGCGCGAAAAGGTTGATGAGTTTGCTCCTGTTCGATGCCCGGATACAGAAGCTTCTCAGCGTATGACTAGAGTCATTGAAACCTTCCGTGATAAGAAAGACAGCATCGGAGGAACCGTCATGTGCGTTATTCGAAACGTCCCAGCTGGTCTAGGAGAGCCTTGCTTTGATAAATTGGAAGCAAAACTTGGTCACGCAATGATGAGTATTCCTGCCACCAAAGGCTTCGAGATTGGTTCTGGCTTCGATGGCTGCAAGGTCCCCGGGTCAGTCCACAATGATCCGTTTATTTCTGCACCGGAAGTTGGCGCACTCAACCTTAAGAAGCGACTGACCACAAAAACAAACAATTCCGGTGGTATCCAGGGTGGTATTTCAAATGGAGCCGACATCTACTTCCGTATCGCTTTCAAGTCTCCTGCGACCATTGGTCAGGGGCAGACGACAGCCAAATATGATTTTGAGGAAGGAGTTCTTGAAGCCAAGGGCCGCCATGATCCTTGTGTTGTACCGAGAGCTGTGCCAATTGTTGAGGCTATGTCCGCCCTTGTCATCATGGATGCCCTCCTTGCACAAAGATCTCGTGACGCTTCGAGAAGTTTGCTTCCACCGTTGCCGAATGCACTGCCCATCAGGCCCAATACCGTTTACTAAAACAGTACCCCTTATATTTTACGATTGTTTATGAACCATAGATATGTTTCCGTACTCATTGATATTGATACAGACATAGTGGTGCAAAATATACTCTGAATACGCTCTTAATGTTTGTATGGTATCAAATTCGCTCATCTGAACACGACAGAGACAGCTTTATTAAATGCTATACGATGCCAGATTTGTACCAAAGCAAAACTTCAGATCGAGTGATGTGATGGAGGTGATTGTATAAACTTACCAAATTGACATTATAACTTTCCATCAATTCTGGAGAACGATAGACAATCGTGATATTTCTAGCTTGGGACCAATGGTCAGCTATTCAACATGGTTTGTCATGTTTAAGGCGACTAAGCCTGCGTGATTAGTACGAATACAACAGTCTGTGCCTGAGACGAAACTGGGCCATACCCTCCATACTGATCTTAGCTTTTTTACTATAACTTGGATTGGATAGTATCAAAAATTGTTGATAGCTAGATGAATATTCTTCTTGAGGTGCTTTTCAATAAATTTCGGTGGACAACCATTCGTTATAGTCGCTTGATACTGTAGACCAGGAACGTGGGTGTTTGTGATATACTTTTCCGTATACGTTAATCTTTCAGCTATCATCTTGTACAAGCATAACGCCTTTCTGTGAAAACCACGAGAGAATCACTGTTGAGGTTGATGACAGTATCAACGCCTCTTTGATAAACTACTCTTTTTAGTCACCATCGTCGTCTCAGTTGGGGGTTTTCAACCGCGATAATCAAGCACCAACAGCCAGGAGGCTGTTGATATTATCGATAGTGCTCTTTTCAAGATCAATCCAGTCAATACCCAGTAGTTTGGTTGCGCTGGAATTGTCATAGCCAGGAACCACAGGCGGATAATCACCACCCTTCGTTTCCTCCGCAGGTAACTTATCCTTCAGTTGAGGAAAGTTCCTTCGCGCTGCTGCCGCTATCTCTCGGTTGCTAAACTTTCCTGACACGCAGAAGAATCGCTTTCCGGCAGCCTCTGGCTTCTCGAATGCTGCAATGTGCGCAAATGCCACATCGCGAACATCAACCCATAGATTGACACCAAGGGAAGGGAGGATCTCGTTCTTCCACTTTCCTTGTATGAGCTCGACGAATCGCTCATTAGAGGTATTGATAGCTGAGAGTGAGCTCAGTCTCATACTTGGCCCGAAGACGAGTGGAGGGCAGATGGTGACAAGGTCGAAGTTAGGCTTCTCTTCCTCAACAAATGTCCATGCAGATCGTTCTGCAACAGTCTTAGATGCTCTGTACGCCTCCACTTTGCTACCGCTTAGGCCTTGTTCATACGTTATGGGGTTCCAGTCGGCTTCACTGTAGACTTTATTGGGATCCAGAAGGCCTTCAGGGGAAAGCATCGAAACAAAAGAGCTGGTCACGACGACCCGCCTAACGCCAGGGGCGTATCTCTTGATAGCTTTGAGAATAGATGTGGTTCCTGTAATTGCTGGATCCAAGAGTTCCGACTTCGCATCTGACCAATTGAAATGGAATGGAGAGGCGGCTGTCCACGAGTCAGAGTCGATTCACGGCAATGTTGCCACTAAAGAAGAGTACTTACTGTGTAGTACAATATCAAGGCCTGAAATCTTGACTACCTCATCAAAGGCGTCAGGCCGCGCTATATCTGGTACAATAGCAATAGACAGTTTGGCGGTAGGATACGCCTCGCGAATCTTAGAGGCTTTATCTTCGGACCTCACTGTGGTAACTACTTCGTATCCTCGATGGACCAACATGTCAAGGATGTGGGCTAGAAAGAACTCTTAGCAAGGGCTATAGCCACATGGATTTTCAAAGATGTATACCGGCAAGGAAGCCTGATCCACCTGTATTTCAGTAATTAGCAAGTGAGTTAATAAACATGTCTTTGAAAAGGATACTACCTGTCAGCAGTACTTTGGTCATCGCGGGATAAATACGTCTTTTGCCTCACGAGTCTAAACACACGATTTGTGGTTATTTTCATTGTTCAAGTCGATGCCGAGGGGCGGAACAAGACAATTAAATATGCTAGTAGACTGGCCCCGCATACTTTCCATACCTATTGGTTGTGAATCCTGATTTGTAATTAATTTGGAGGGGTCTCACATGTTTCTTCGCTTGTAATATTACGATACTGTCAGCAATAAACAAAGGTTGAAGCTCTGCTAATACTATTATCTCAGCGACAGGTAAATGGCCCACAAAACTGTGATGAGCTATTTATATTGTTTATCTAATTTATAATCAAGAGGCTACAGCATTGGAAGCGAACTTTAAGAACTTGAAGAGTGATACAAGTGGAAGATGAGTCTATACTAAGTTCTAATAAAGATGAAAACTAAGTCACAAAATGATACAGATTTTCCTGAGTGTAGGACCTGCTCGGTAAATCAAACTACCTCAATCCGCTATCTATCTGGTTGACAATGTGATCCTTGCTCCACTCATCCCATGCCACGCATGTCTCGTCAATAGTCTTTTGTATGCGTTGTTGCCCCTTAATGTCTTCCGGGCGCTCCAAGACGTTGATGAGGAAGCCTGTGCTGACATGCCAGGCTACATGGCAGTGGAATGGCCAAACTCCGGGGTTATCTGTGGTGAATTGTACTACCAAGTGTCCGCTGGGGGGCAAGAGAGTCGTGTCCCTCCGAATTGGATTCTCGGAATTGATAACAGTTCCATCCCATTCCCCGAAGCCATAAGAAAGAACTTGGTAGTCATGTCCGTGCAAATGCATTGGATGCGTGAATGTGATATTGTAGAAATTCGGGTCCGAAGGATCAGCCTTTTGGTTCTCCCAGATTATGCGCACGACACTGTCACTCTTATTACCGACATTGTAAACATTCCATTCTGGGTTCGAGGGGTAATTGTAAACACCCTCCTCGGCCAAATCCAAGATTGGCGAATTGTAGTTGACACGGAAGGTCTGGTTGTTGAGCAGGTATACTGGGTAGCCTGTTTCGTTTCTCGTATTGTTGATGTTAATGGTAATGGTCAGGTCTGCAGGTTCCGCAGGGATACGAGCCACGGGGCTTGTCAGGTTGAGAGGTGGGTTGGAACAAGGCATCTCAGCGTTAATCAAAGGCTGGGGCGCACTGGTTGGTGTTTTTCCGTCTTCGTAGTCCTTGTCGTCGTAATAGATTGCCGCGAGACCGTAGGGCTGCTCCGGGAGGGTGCAAAGGACGGAAAGATTAGCACGCATCCAGTAGTTTCGCTCTGCATCAGCTCCTGTTTTTCCGTGAACAATTACATCAGCTCTTTGGCCAACCTGTAATTCCATGTTAGCGAGGGAAACCTTCATGCTCCAGGATTTCCTGTGTACTCACACCAAGGGTAACTGAATTCGTCGTGTATGGCTCGATTGGAATGTAATCATTCGCAATGACTGTAAGGTCATGCTCATCGACCGTGAAGAATTGAAGGCCAGATGATCCAACATTCGCTAAACGCAACAAATGACTTTTTCCCGGTTGGAACCGGAACTTAGAAACACCGGCGTTGCTGACACAAGGGGTGTCATCTGGCAGTGAACTGCAGTCGAAAACCATTTTTCCATTGATAACACTGTTGTCCGAGAAAGCAAAATGAACTTCGTCAGTACTGTTACTGTTCACCGTATCAACCAATCTCTGGTAATAAGGATGATACACTTCATTTACCCGTTAGTGACTCACCAGCCTTTGAAAAATCATGGGAGACTTACTGTCACTAAGCAACACGGGACCAAGATCAATGTCGTATGGAGCTGATTTTGGCCCATAAAAAACCATGGGTCCAACTAACCCAGAGGTAAGCTGGGCTGAGTAGTGTGAATGGTACCAACTAGTTCCAACGTGATCTGCCCGGAATCTATAAGTAAAGTTTGAACCCGGAGCGATGGGGCATTGTGTTACTGATCGTAGTTAGCAATGTTCCAGTCTCAGCTTATCGATTGTCTACTTACATCCTGGTACACCATCGGCGTACTGAGTGCCGTATTGCCGTAGCCCATGCCAATGAATTGATGTTCCTTCGTTTAGGTCCTGGAGAGAGTTGGAGACCGTAATTTCGATCCAGTCACCCCAATTCGCTTCAATCAATGGTCCAGGATACTGTCCATTGATAAGGAGCATCTGTTTCTCATACCCATCGGGAGCCAGAGTACCTGGTGCAACATCAAAATTGTAATAACGGGTCACATTTGTTTCAGGAATCGGCTCGTTTGGAATATCGGGCTGATATTGAAGATCTCCCCAAGGATATCCGTTTTGTAGAGTCTGAATTTCGTTAATACCGGGCGTCGAAGTGTCAGGGTTCTCAAACTTACGCCGCCAGGCAAGAACTCTGGAAGATTTTGCCAGGTGCTAATGTTTAGATTTCTAATAACCAAATGATCAATCATCTCTTCGCCAGTTACTGATTACTTGTATGCTTACCCATTAGTCTGACTGTTATCGAGGCCGCCAAACAATGGCAATTGCCCGGCGAGCAGTTGAATGATGAACTGGGAGGGAGGAAAAGGCGCCATGACCAATGAAATCGAAGATTAACCCCTTCGCAACATTCAAGTCAAGGATGTAGAGTCGTACGTCTCGAAGAAGTTCAGCTCTGGATTGCTGCTTCCTTCCTCTGGATTATATACCAACATTTTTCATGTTGAACGACGACCTTCTAGCCCCCAAGATTCGACAAACACTACTAAAAACCTAAACGCTACTAAATTTCGTATTCATCAAGTAAGTATATCCATGGCTCTAATTTGGACTCAAGAATTTCAAACCTTGGAATCCATCTAGAAGCCACTGGGGGCTATGCACAGACTGAAAAGGACAGTCAGTCTGACCTTCATCAGAAGTAGCCCATAGTACTCATTTTATTTTTGAAGCTATAATCTTCCAGAAATCCGCGATTGGCTGTCAACTCGTGTCCAGATGAGTCATTCACCTCCTGTTCTGGTCAAGTTCTCCCTGGCCGATAGTAGATTTCTCGCTTGAATTCGTATTTTGCTTATCTTCCTCGGTTTCTGATGCAAACTAAGCTTACTCAAGAATTATTCTGTAGGAACAATATCCTGGTATGATTGGTATGGTTGGTTGGTTGGTTGGTTGACTAATTAGCCTCTTAATTATGGCCGATTGTAGCTGAATAGATTTTTAGTGTCCAATGTAGACTTGCCATCCATAGTACAATCTAGCAAAAGCGGATCCACGGCTTGAGCATGCTGGTTATATTGGTTCCTGCGGAACCACGTGTAACTAGGATATACCCTGTTAAGTCTAACGCCTTGAATTGACGTATCAGGATACGCAAATTTCCGAGGCGCGGGAGTAGGTGTACGGATCCTGGCTCTCCATGTGGTGGCGGTGGACCTGTCAAGTCCAAAGCCAACATAGGATCTGAGTCCATGTTGCACTCCTGTAAAGATGAAGGTGTGATACTAGTACTTGGTTTTCCGCTACTTAGTTTTTGAGACTACCAGTACCGTAATACATGTACGGTATCACGCTTGTATGTTAATTTCAATACATGTAATACTAGCGGTACACACATTGATACGGCTCTTATTACTATTCGCGATATCCGTATCGCGTAATAACATTCATTCCATCCCGGTGAGTAGGATACATGCTATGACTCTTACGTTGGGATACTACATAGTCATTGATGAGCTGTAGAACCTTGAAACTGCCTAGGATGTTAGGATCTAGATACGTAAAAAGTTGGAAATAAAAGATAAGCAGTGGCAATATAACGGAAGATCTGCACATGTCTTTTATCATCACCGAGAAAATCCTCAAAGATATATATGTCTGCAGTATATATATGTGTTTATATACCGTCTCACTCCTCTATTGCTCCCATACCTAAAACAATTCGTCCAAAGACTTGTCCATTCATAAACTCTCTGGTTTTTCGTAATAGACTCCAAGAGTTCGCCAGTATTAATCATGCCGTCAACCATCTCTGACCCTGTGAAGAGCCTCAAAGTACCTCTTCCTTCGCCAAGTAGGGTGAAGTCTGCCTTGCCTTTGGTCAGTTTCCTGGGATCCATCCTCTTAGATACATGTTTAATTTAAACAGGATGAATCAACAAAAAACCATGTAGAGATCAGTCGAGATGCTATTCGCAATCTGATGTCACACCAAGCTACTGATGACCGACTAATGGTAGTTGTCGGACCGTGTAGCATTCATGACACGAACGCGGCCCTCGAGTATGCCTCTCTGCTTGCCCAGGCGGCCGAACGACATCGGCGTGAGCTTGTCGTAGTCATGCGTGTTTATGTCGAGAAACCAAGATCAACTGTTGGGTGGAAAGGCTTGATCCATGACCCGGACTATGCGCAAGACCTCGAGAATCCGAACAATAGCTCCACCCAAGATCTGTCCAAGGGCGTTTCCACGGCACGCAAGGTCATGCTCGAAGTTGCAAAATTGGGTCTCCCAGTTGCCACTGAGCTTTTGAACCCACTTCTTGTGTATTTCTTGGACGATATAGTATCCCTTGGGGTCATCGGCGCTCGCACTACTGAGAGTCAAACTCACCGTGAGATGGCTAGTGATATGCCTATGCCAATGGGAATCAAAAATGGCACTGACGGTGGGCTCAAAGTCGCCATTGATGCCATGAAAGCAGCATCTCGCCCACATACTGTTGTCGGTGTTGATGAAGACGCTTGCCTAGCGTATCATATAAGTCGCGGGAACCCTGATACCTTTGTAATTCTTCGAGGAGGCAGCAAAGGGCCTAATTTCAGTCCCGAGCATATTCAAGCTGCTGAAGCGGAACTCATCAGTGCGGGAAAGAAGCCCGCCATAGTTGTCGACTGCAGCCATGGTAACTCATCTAAGGATTACCGCAACCAGGGGTCTGTTGCTGCCTGTCTTGCGGATCAAATAGCTCTCGGTGCTCCTATCATGGGCGTCATGATCGAGAGTAACATTAATGAAGGTAAGTCACTACTGATCGTCGTTGGAACTGGTTTGCCAGCTACTTACCCTTCGTGTAGGCCGACAGGACGTACCCGATAAAGGTTCCAAGAGGTGCTTGAAATATGGTGTCAGTATTACCGATGGTTGTGTTGGATGGAATGAAACGGAATCAATTTTAGAAACACTGGCAGCTGCGGTACGCCAGCGACAAGAGGCTTCCACTGCATCCTCCCCTGTGAACGAATCACTGCCTACGATAGTGGTTGGAAAACCTCTCGGAGACGAGAAACATACAGTGCAGGAGCATGCAGTGGAAGTTTTTGTGTGAAAGTTTGCATCGTATACAATGATCACAAATTGTTCGCAATCGAATGTGCAATAATCCTATTTTAGACTGCCGTATAATGATTTAGATTTCTGAAACTTCTGGCAAAATTATATAAGAATGCGATTGACTTCTATGTTACTGATTTTTAAGACTATAAATATAATCTTTAAGCTGCTTTTGACATTTGACAAATATGAGTTCTTTGTTAAAGGCGATCAGTTCCTCAATCAATGAAAGTAGTAAGCATAAGAAGTGTAATCTTGGAGTTGTTAATTAGGCATTTATATAATTGAAAAAAGTAGACACACTTCCCAGCTATGCTCATCGTCTCTCAAAGATATAGCAATAACTAGTAAGCTCTTAAGCTTATGTGTGTTATGGTATGTATTAATCTCAACCTGAGAATTATTGTTCTATGAAAAATAAAAAACTCATCATTACTTTGCTTAGCCATAGAGCCTTATGATCTAGCATGATATGGTATGCTGTATGTGCCCCTTACTGTAGACAAATTGTTGTCGCACTTTCTCCTAGACCACTGGGGAAATATTCTGTATGGAGGATATATATTTAAGCCTGCTACTTCAATCTATGGAGTCTACAAGTAAATTGACGGAAATTAGACACAGAGAACACACATTTCTAGCTATTAATTATAATTTATTCAGTACATTGTTATTGCTATAAAAGAATGTATACACACTCGTTCTTAGTCTGTCAAAATATGTTCCACAAGAGCTCCGTGCCTCCGAAGCCGTGCCATACCTCGCACACGCCCAGTCAGATCAGGAGCTTATTTTCCATTCTAAACCAGAATTCCCCTACCCCCAGTAAGGATCTCATCAACATTTCCCGCATCTTTCCGGCCGCGAAGGGCCTTGAACTTCTTTCTAATCCAGGCGCCGCTCGTAACTGCGTCTTCTCCAATGGTAGATTTTGGAATAAGAGGACTATCCAAAGCGCGCAGGACTGTTTGATCCTCGGGTCTCATGAGGTAGGCCATGCTGTATCGTTCTGGCATTGCGCATCCAGTGACAGGGCCAACTCGGTGAAGAGCGCTTCTGAGGATCCCATTTGTCATAAGAGTGATACAGTCACCGATATTCACAATGGCGTGTCCAGGTCGTGGCTCAACATAGAGCCATTCAGACTCACTGTATGCTCCAGGTTTTTGCTGGACGCCTGGAGGGAGGACTTGAAGGCCAGGAGTCGTCGAGAATACAAATGTGAGACTCCCGAGATCAGTGTGAGGCGTCTGTGGAATGATATCAGTGTTTGAGTTTGGATGGTACTTGAGCACACGTAGGATATCGGGTGATGGGCGGTCCATTCCCTGGAAGTCTTCAAGGCGTTGACCAGCGGGCAAGGAAAGGCTATCAGAAAGAGAGCTCAGTATAACATGTGCAGCAGAACTGAGGCCCCTAAATAGGCCACTAAGATCCGGGAGATAGTTGGCAACCACTGGAGGATGTGGGAAAGGCTCATTTGAGAGTTGAAGAACCCCGTTTCGTGGAAGCTAAGGAAGGCTCAGTATGTTTCATATCTAATGAGGGACAATTTCATCCTACCACCCAGCTTTCGAACCCATCGTTCTTGCCGTCCTTCCCATTCCCGACGACATTTCGGCCTTTGGGCTTATAGCCATTCACCTTCAAGTCGGAAATTTTGTCCACGTCAAACAAGGACTTGATCTCAGTTGGGTAGTTGAACAACTCCTTCGAGCAGTTGAAGGTAGCATCAACTAAAGCCAACAGTGAGGCGAAATTTGGATGTGTGAGGTCAAGGTAGAAGAATCCATCATTCATACAAGTCTCCAGCAAAAGATCCCGTTCTGACGCTGAACCAGACTGAAGCTGGTATAAAGATACGGTGCGAAGGCCCGCCTTCTTTTCACTGGGGATATGTACTTCCGAAAAGGATACAGTTGGGGTTGAAGTGGATTCATTGGGAAGTGTTGCGGAAGGAGACATTTTGAAATATACTGAGAGTTCTGAAGTATATTGATGTTCCTCGTAGTATCCAGTAGGAATGAGTTGTATCTTGGTTTCAGTGGTCAGTCTCATCCATCTACAAGACTATTAAAGGCCTGTTTGCTCTACAATATTTATAGAAAACAGGCTTTCAAATTATCCTTGAAATACCCTTTGATAACCGGCTGAATAATCTGGAGCATGTGCGTTTCCCTAAATCCCTAACCGGTGTTTCGCTAAACAGGTAGGGCATTGTCTTATCATTTCACAGGGGGCTAGACTGAGGATACTCCCAACATACCTTGATAGACTTGCAAAATCTCTTATGGCGTGATCAAGATAGCCAATAACGGCCCGAGATGGGGGCCCGTTGTCCGTGTTACGAAGAATGGTAGGTATCTCAGGATGGCAAATTGTCTATTACGGGATCCTTGACCTTCCAGTGTATTCATTCAATCACACTCATCTTGCTTATAATACGGATACGAAGTTCAAAGTTTTAGAGTCTTACACAGATGTAACCTTTCATACGGTTCCCAGCTTTTACGCGAAGCATACAGGCCTTTCTATATCGTCACAGTGGTGAGACACGAAGCGGCGGCAGAAAATTCCGCTGAGAGTGGCACATTACGCATGGTTAATACTGACTAGATGACCGAGGATGCAAAGGAGATGATGACAGGGATACTAGTGGCGCAACCTTAGGGCACTGGCCAAACCAGCTATTGCGAGTTCTAGAATGCTTTTACTGAAAAAGGTGTTCTCAGAACCCTGTCATAAGAGGCTTATGCCTATGCAGTCATCACGCAAGATTGATTGCAAGTACGTTGATAGCTGAAACATTTTGAATTCAATCGTGCTAGCCTGTAATATCACGAGATATACTGGCAAGTAATCTGGTGCTTTCCGCTATCTTCACAATGACGGCCACCAGTGCCAACCAACAACCACCCATGTATCTTCCGTCAGCTGACATGAGAACTGAAATGACCATAGCTATAAGAGCCGATCCTGTTTTTGCCCTGGTGGTTATATTGCGTCAGTTTTAGCCACGAAATTGTGTGCGTTCAATGGACACAGATCTGCTTCGTTGCTTCACGTATGGGTTGAATTTATAAAAGGTTTAATGTAGATGATAATATAGCGAAATGCTCCAACAGGACAACCATGAAGAGATTGCCTCGGCAGTAGTCTGTGGGGATAAAACGTGGCAAAGATGGAGCACATTCTTCCCAACGTTCATTTCCGAATGACGGTTCCCAATATTTGGTATATAGATGCACAATTTGACTGTTATAGGTCTTGGAATCAATTTACGAATTACAGCCGGTAATACGGGGTAATATTTCCAAGACGTAGTGTATTACGGTTTTGCCGTCTAATCACAATGCATCATTTACAAAACCATTACAAGTAGCTCCTTATCGTGCATTGCAAGACTCATCCTCCTAAACGGGGAAGCACTGCAACGCGGTAAGTTAAAGGACATATAGTGGCGCTTTGCTTAGGGCTGAGATCCGACTATTACCGCAGCGTAAAGATCCTTGCCCTTATGTAGCCTCGATCGCAAGCTGATAACCATGTGAAAAAAGAACTCACCCTAATGTATGGGGCCATTCTTCGTACCGAACATTACGATTTTCCACACCTATTGTAGACTAACGCTCCGGATCCGGATCTCTTGATATCCGGCCATCGTGAACACTCCCGGTGAAGTGCGTTCGTCTAGATCCTTCGCAAGATAGAATGTTTTAACCCCTCCTTAGGGTTTCCGGCATAGAGAAGTGGACAGGGTGTCGACGTAATTACTAATCGCAGATGCCAGCTTCCTGCTCAAAGTTTTGCCCCCGGATACTATTAGGACGGTCCTATATTCAACTTCAATTTCAATCAGCCAAATTTGCCGTAAAGGAGCTCGACTTTTGTAGAGATTCTCTAGAACAAAATGTCTGAGACCAGCAAACTTTGGACATTGGACCAATTGTTACGACAGCGTGCTATCGATGAAGACCAGACACCCCTCATTGCATTTCCACGGACGAGACAGGGCTACACGGATTATGAGCCAGTAACTGGCGCGACTTTGAATCGATTTGTAGATGGTGCAGCGAAATGCCTAATAGAGAAAGGGTTCCAGCCAGTGGTATGACATAGAACCTTTTTCCCCGTATGCCTGCCTGAATTGCTCACGCAAACTGACATGTATTGAATATCACAGAGAGAGGAAGTCGTCATTGGCATATGTTCGCCAACAGACCTTGACTATATTGTGAATATATTCGGACTGATCAGGTTGGGCTATACTGTGTTTCAGCTCTCTCCTCGTCTCCCACCGAGTGCTGTCAAAGAACTCTTGGCCAAGATACAAGATGGGCGTCATGCACTACTATACGCTCCAGCGCATACGTCATTCAAGGTTAATGCCCTTAATGATTTAGAGCTGTATCCGCTAGTGCAGCGTGACGAGTACGATAATTCCAGACACTCCCAAACTCCAGTGATCCCTCTTGAGGGAGTCGACCTCGAAAAGGAGCACTGTCGACGATGTCTCATTCTCCACAGTTCCGGTTCGACGGGACTCCCGAAACCCATTGATTACAACCACCAAAAGCTGCTTGCGGCTGGTGTATACGCCCAAGACGCTACGGCTTTTATTAGTATGCCATTTTCACATGCTCTTGGGATGATGTCATATATGCAAGCAATCCACAAACGCCGAACTATCTACGCAATGAGCGGTTACGTGCCGCAGACTCATGATACTGTAACAGCTGCGGTCAAAGCAGCCAACCCTGATATTATGTGGACAGTTCCATATGTTCTGAAACTCCTGGCTGAGAAACCTGATGGAATTGATGCTATCAAGAAATGTCGATTTGTGAGCAGTGGAGGAAGCAAGCTGCCTGACGAACTTGGTGACATGCTGACAGAAGCCGGTGTGCACATTGGAATGCAATTTGGATCGTATGTTCAACCCTTGGGCGTTACACAACCTCGGAATGGTTTTTTACTCACAGATCGAGCAGAACCGAAACTGGTCTCATCCTCAGTTCAGCATATAGACCACGGGAAGACAAGGCATGGAATTACCTTAGGCCACCAGCACACGTTGTGCCATACATAATGTTTAAGCCGATCGATGATGAAAAATACGAATGCGTCGTCCTTGATGGCCACAAGGGCAAGACGATGTCCAACTCGGACGATCCACCTAATTCATGGCGGACAAGCGACCTGTTTGTACCCCATCCAACTCTTTCCAATGCATGGAAGTTTGTTGGTAGGTTGGATGACCGCATCACGCTCATCAACGGTGAGAAGGTGTTACCACTCAGCATCGAAGCCCGGATTAAACAAAGCCCACTGGTTAAAGAGGCTGTCGTTTTCGGTATCGGTCGTGAGGTTCCCGGGTTGTTACTTTTCCGGGAGCTAGGTACGAGTCACTTGGACGACAAGGAGTTTCTCAACCAGGTCTGGCCGACCATTGAATATGCGAACAGCCATTCTGAATCGTTCTCTCAAATAAACAGAGAAATGGTGACAATTCTTCCGATGGATGTCGAATGCCCTTTGACAGACAAAAACTCCATTAAGCGTGGACTTATATATGAGCAGTTCGCCGACCTTATAGATTCTATCTACGCAGCAGCTGAGAGTTCCAACAAAGTACAGTCTCTTCAACTCACAATAGAAGAGCTCGAAAGTTGGATTCTTGAGAATATTCGGGCTCAGGGCTATGACATTGAAGATGTTACTACAGACTTTTTCACAGCTGGTATGGACAGTCTCCAGGCAATCCATCTTCGAGGTGTGATAATTAAAAATCTTGACCTCGGGGGCCGCGAGTCAGAATGTACATCTATGATAGTGTTTGACTGCGGAAACACCCAGCGGCTTGCCAGGAGACTATATGCCATTCGCACAGGAGACAGTTTTGAGAATGAAAAGGACACGGCAGTGGATACCATGGAACGATTGATTGACAAGTATGGTACTTTTGCGGAATACAAGAGAAAGGCGAATGGAACACTACCAAAGTCTCTGAACAACGACCATGTTGTTGTAAGTCACCGCAACCGAGGCTTGCAAAAAACCTTTGGAGACTACCTGCCTTCTCTCACTGACAATGTCCTAGATTTTAACTGGTGTCACCGGATTCTTGGGAGCTCATATACTTGCCGCGCTGGTGGCATCAAGCAGCGTTAGCAGAGTATATGCCTTCATGCGGCCTAACGGCGAGAAGACGCTGGCCGCCTTAGGTCGTCTAGAGAGCTCGTTACAGGCTAAGGGTTTTAACATTCCTCTAGATAAGGTCATACCACTTTATGCAGATATTACAGAGGAAAATTTCGGTCTCGAAACCGCTGAGATGTACAAAACAATGAAATCAATGGTCACCCACGTTTTTCACTGCGCTTGGGCAGTGAATTTTGCAATTCAGCTTACTGCGTTTGAGCCGCAACTCCTTGGTTTGCACAAGTTGCTGGCCTTTGCTTTAGAGTCTGACCGGAACGCGCACTTGTTATTCTGCTCCTCGATAGGAACGGCTCAAGCTACTCCGGGCAGCGCAACCATCGCTTCAGCAATGCTCCCATCATTTGATCATTGCTCGTCGATGGGATACTCACAATCAAAACTTGTTGGAGAGCACATCGTTGAATCCGCCAGTAAGAATGGAGCAAATGCTACCGTGCTGCGTATTGGCCAGATCATTCCAGGACGACGTCGCGGAACTACACTCTGGAATCCATCCGAAGCAGTTCCACTTATGATTCAAGCTGCGAGCAAAGACTCTATTGGAGCATTACCGATTCTTGATACTGGTCGCGACACCTGTGACTGGATCGAAGCTGATACGCTGGCTGACACAATTCTGCAGCTCGCTGGAATTGACCATGCAGTGGACTCCACCGAGCTTGTGTACAACCTCGTCAATCCGCGCGTTTTTTCATGGAAGGATGATCTCTTGCCATCTCTGCACCATGCTGGACTAAGGTTTGACACCATCCCGTGGCAGGAATGGCTTGACCGGCTTGAAGCAAGTACAGAGGATGCACGCACTAATCCCAGCCGAAAGCTACTTGGATTCTGGCGTAAGCAAACGCATAGGGATGGTGCGCTTACTTTCGACACAACTCCTGCCGAAGCTGCCAGCCCAGCTTTGAGAAAATCGCAGCGAGTTGTGGATGATAACTTTGTCGGGCAGATTATCGACTCTTGGAGAAAACATGAGCTTGCAGCGAAGGGCCAATTATCGCTTTGAACATAGGTTACTCGACACTCACCCTTAGGCTTTGATGCCCCTCTAGACAAAATCTATATACTGTCTGTCCAGTTATGCTTATAGAATTATGTTTCTGTCTTCCTACTTTTCTTCGTCTCAGTGTATTATCATGTCAATATAACCATATACCCTATGTGCTCTAGTAATACTCCATAGCTATAATGTTGTTCGAAAACAAGGAGCATCAGTCTTACGAGGCACACGGGAAGGGTATTCAAATTAGATGCTGTTGGTGATGCAACTGATATGCTGATATGTATGGGGCCTAGCTGGTCTACCAATGACACTGATGTTACACCGAACGATTGCTCAGCCAGTGCGACATCTTCGTTGGAAGGGGACAACTTGATCAGAGGCAACCAAGCAATCAATACTAGAACAATCAACCAACATGTAGATTCTTTGAACCCCGATGCAGTTGTGAACCCCGACGATACAGTTTCGGAAATTGGTCGAAATAAGGCCAAGAGGGGTTCAGACCCTGGTCACCTAAGTGCGGCGCTACCATTACGCCATTTCCTTGGTTTAAAATACACAAAATTCCGAGTTATGCATATATATATATTACATACATGACAGTACGTAAGGTACAAGAAATACCTAAACGTAAGATACATACAATACGATATTCTATTTCTACAATCGCAACACACTGTCGACATTCGATGTTGCGATGAGATGATACGGCGCACCTGTCACGTATTCACCATGTGGTGGTGGCATAAGTAACCAACTGTTTATCTTGAGTACTGGGGGCCAAAGGTTTGGACCACTTGTTATATATACTTAACAATGAGTAACATAGGCAGAGAGCCGCATATGTTAGCTTACCAACTGTTGATCGCCTAATCAACTAAGGTGTGCGGCCCGCCTTCCGAGATCGCCGCTGTGGCCAATAGAAGCGCAACGTTGTTGTTACTTCATTTGTAAGCTTGCTTGTGATATGGCCACTAAAATAGGCGTGACATGGCGAATTTTGGGCCGTGTCACCCCAGCGTGTGCGTATAAGCGTTAGATAGGGAGAGGAAGATGACACCCATCTCCACTAGAGACAGAATTCCGTTATTTAGGCTGTACATGTCGACATTCGTATAAATCAATCCTTCGCGTATTCTGGGCTCACGTGCCAGGAACTAATTAGCGGTTGGTCTGTGCGAAAAAAAGTATATTTAGAGTAATCAGCCACTGCTGACTATAAATGGTGGGACGACCAACCTCATGATCCACCCTCTTATCTTCGAGGACTTGGCATTCGGTAGGCCTTGAGGACTCGGCTCTAGACAGGCTAAGGATCAACAAGCCTTACTCTCAGTATCGTGAAACCAAGCCTGCTCATATAAAACAGCTTGTCCAATAGAAATTCAAGAGAATCTTCGGGAACGTCTTTTGTATGGAATATAGACAACACCAAACTCCCGAACGGGATTATTTCTCTCCTGTTTAGTCTAGCTAACAGCCACCATCGGCTGTATCCCTCAAGTGGCTAAATATTACTTGCGAAACTGAGTGACAGTTGGCCAGTGCGGTAAGAAGTGTAACCAGGATTGTCAGCCACTACTCATTGTTACAAGCCTGCACCCTATAGGCAAGCTTGCGAGGTGAGGACGTGACCAGCTTCACATCACGATAGCGCTGACATAATCATTCTAGATGCATTCAGTGTCAAAATTACCAATTAGTTCTCGTATGATTATCACCACTGCCTTCCTGAAGGAATATATTGTTCGTATATCTGGCGACTCAAACGGGTTCAGTATCTTCCGAGAATCCGATTGTAATAAATTCCGTTATATAGACTTAGGTGGGTGGGTCGACAGGCAAACCAAGAAATTCTTAGAGTGCGTAAATGATGATATCCAATGATGATCCCGGTTCCTAATGCCAAGAAATATATTCTAGAAACACGTCCTCCCGCTTTTCCGAGATTAGTGTGCAGATAAGAGCCCTTGGTGCATTAGCTTCTACTGCGTCAATGCCTAACCCTAATCTTCCGTGAATGCCCTCGTATTTCTCGGCTGGTGTTGTAGGTACTAGGCTGAAAGTAGCAGGTAACGTTGCCTATAATAGCCTAGACCCATGCATGGCTCATTCTGGAAAATGATTCAGGTTGATTGATCCAAAAGATGGTGTGTTCCGTTCTAGGAAATGCGAAACGAGGTAGCCCAGACCTACGTTCTTCTGCCCTGTGATACGCGTTACGTACTGCCGGAGTCGGTTCAAGCGTGCTCTCGTTGGTTAAAAGGATACTTAATATTGTGCGCCGTCCCGCTTTCACGAAAGCGCGTTCTGATCTCAAGGCGAAGAAAGCCCGGCTACAATGGCGTGGATATCGGAAAACCTTCATCCCGAAGGGGATAGTACGCCGGAAAATGGAAGTTTCCTGTCTCCTGGCACTTCGGCTTCTACGCTACACCTTCCAGAAGCTCCTGATTCAGACAAAAACAAAACATTCGATAGCATTCAGGATGTTCAGGCACTTTCATCTACTACACACTCTGTCCCAGACCATCCCGAGGTCCTGAGTACTAATGAACAGATTGATAGCGTCCCCGATGGCGGGCTTCCAGCATGGCTAGTAGTCTTAGGCGCTTGGTGTGGACTATTCTGTAGTTTAGGATGGCTCAATAGTAAGTCGATATCAAGTCGACCATTCTCAGTTGCCTATGTGGATTGAACTGATTGTACAGGTATCGGCATATTCCAGAGTTACTATGAGACGACGCTTCTGCATCAGTACTCTGCCAGTGTGGTCTCCTGGATTCCCTCCTTTGAAATCTTTTTCACATTTGTGATGGTATGTCTGAGAACATACCTTGGCACTCGAGAATTAGTATGCGCTTTTCACGGCCATAGACTAACAACTGAACGATGATGTAGAGTCCGGTTATCGGTCAACTTTATGACAGGTTTGGTCCACGGTTCGTTATTCTCGGTGGCTCGTTCCTACATGTCTTCGGCCTTATGATGGCATCCCTCTCCACCAGTTACTATCAGTTGCTCCTCTCGCAAGGAGTCTGCAGTGCACTGGGGATATGCGCCATCTTCCAGCCATGCATGAGCTGCATCCCAAGCTGGTTTCAACGACGAAGGGGCATAGCGTACGGCATTATTTCAAGCGGAACTAGCCTAGGCGGAGTCATCTTCCCAATCATGGTCAGTCGACTGATCAAGACAGTCGGTTTTGCTTGGTCGATGCGTATCTCTGCCTTTGTGATCCTCTTCCTCCTTGTCATTGTCAATCTGACGGTGAAGGCACGCCTTCCACCATCGCCATCACAACACAAGATGAGCAAGAAAACCCTTGTACAGCCACTCAAAGAATTCCCTATGATCAATGTTGTCTTGGGATTTTTCTTCTTGACGTTTGGCGTGTTCGTGCCAATCAATTACCTGGTCGTCCAAGCCACCAAGGTCGGGATGAGTAGCAGTTTAGCCCAATATCTAGCTCCTATACTTAATGCTGCAAGGTAAGTCGGTCCCAAAAAATGCAGCCCTTCATCTGTACCAACGTTTGACTAATGGATATACTCCATAGTCTAATCGGCCGTTTATTAGCTGGTGTCCTCTCTGACAGAGTCGGTACGTATAATGTCCTGATGATCGCCTGCTACCTCGCCGGTATCTTCTGCCTGGCTCTCTGGATCCCGGCAGCCAATACCGCTGCCGTTATGGCGTTTACCATTTTCTTCGGCATGACCTCAGGTGCATATATCGCCCTGTCAGCAGCGCTGGCGGTGCGTATATCTCCGATTCAGGAAATCGGGTACAGAACCGGTCTTCTTTTTTTCATTGGAGCATTTAGTGGACTAACAGCAAGTCCAATTGCGGGGGCAATCCTCCAACGCGAGCATGGTTCATATACAGGCATGCAAATCTTCAGCGGTGCTACGCTGTTAGTAGGCAGTAGTTTCATCTTGGTGGTGCGCATTCACAAGACTGGTCCAGTTTTGAGGGCTAAATTCTGATTTCAATTCGCTGTATCTTGTTTCATTCGCCACTTGTCTTTGTATATTCTCTCTTAGGTTCCCGTCGGTGAGGTTGAGCCTTGACGGAACCACTCTTGGTTGGGTTGTTCTGCTGCATATTCTGGTGTTATAGATAGATGCTTTGATGGTTATTTCAGGGTGATAGATTCATACAGAATTGTTCCGAAAAGTATTTTTGATTCCAAGTATTTGTACACGTTATTAGTAGTAAAAGGTATAGTATAACGAAGTAGATGAGGGGAACATCGAAACCAGTTGTTGCTCAACATTCACGATTCAGATCTCAGACTCGACACGCAAAGATACTGATAAGTAGCCATTTTAGATGATTCACACTGATAACCATGACCCCTTGAGATAGACATCATGGAAATACTTTCATTCGAACATTCGACAACATGTGGACGTGAAGAGTGCTTCGTGGGTCAAACGGTAACGTCAGAATATAAAAGTGCGCATAAGCAGCCGTAGAGCCGATCCGATTATCTATAATTGCTTTTCGTTTTCGCTCAAGACAAGTCATCCAAATACATGAATAGAGAGGTGAAACTCTTGATAGAACTACACGGACCAATTTAGCAGATCGTTGAAAAACCACATGAAATATGAGCTTTTTGGACAATTTTTCATAGACGAGACATATTCTGTATAACGTGCACAATCTTGGATGAATTGCTGGTCGTATCTGGAGCCTGATTCTTTGGATGATTGACCATTCACGGACAGTTTCATCTTCAGCAAATTAAGTCTCGTAGCCAGCATCGCGATTCTCTGCAAAGGTACTGAATGATCAAAATATTGCAGATACTGAGTCTCCATCTGGCTTTCCAGGATGCGAATTGCGTCACACTTTTCCTGAACCGACAGGATCGGATATGGGTTTTCTTGACAAAAGTCACTGGAAAACGTCAATTGTCGCGAGTAGAAAGTAACGGTGAAATTGCACAAAGTGAACGTCATTTCAGTGTTTTCAGGCGTGTCTGTTGGCTCTTTGCTCATATCTGGATCGAGCTGGCTATCGCTCACATTGGAAGGCGTCCGTGTGTTGAATGAGCTCCCCAAAACACATGGATCCGTGCTCTTGTCTTGAGCAGTCAGAACATCCAAGGTAAGGAGATGCCACCAGAGCCGTCTCCGCATTTCAGCTTCGAAAGGCGGAATGTCTAACTTATCACCGTCGCGATTGAGGTGCATCTTGATGGCGATTCCAATTGCCATGCCAACAAGGCCATGGACGTTCGGCCCCTGAGGATCGAGGCGACCACAGATCTGAACATGCCACAGTTACAAACATTTTCTGACTCGAGGTTTGCTTTGTTCACATACCAAGTATAAGACTAATGCTTGTAGGACGTTCATATTTCTGGTGTTCAGAACTCCGATCTCGGAAAAACACTCGTCTATTCTGTTTCGACACCTAATATATATATATATATATATATAAGCAATGGCTGTGTGCTATGTACGTGAACGGATCAAACCAACCTCGTCAGTAGCACAGATTTGCTGTGTTGAAGGTCCGAGATGCATTCCATTGGTGACATGCTCACGATTGCTGCGTACGCAATTGCATATGTCAAGCAAACCGTATTCGGGTTTGCAACCTTGATGTCTTTGCATGTCTGCAGGAGCATCTTTTGTGTGGAAGGGACATGGATTAGCTTGAGCAACGGATCTACTCTCTCCAGATATGTCTGCCACAGCGATACAAGAGCCGTGGGAGAGAAGATTTCATTGATCTCCTGCCCTGACTCGGTAGTAACTAGTGATGGTGTCGCTTGACTTGACAATGCCGTTTCATGAGTGGCTACAGCTACAGCTTCAGACACTGGCCGGTTTGCACCCTGTAGGCCGCGTGAAGGGGAATTCTTGTCTATAACGAGCTGTCGGATCTCGCCTATGTGCCGCTCCAGCACGCTCAAGCGCTCTTCCACATTGTCAACCCTCCGTTCCACGTACTCGGTCTTGTCTGTGCCGTCTGTGCTGGGGGCTACAGGTGGTGCTGGGTAGACGCATTGGATTTTGGTTTTGACACAGTATGAACAAGGCTGAGAGCGATTGCATCTAATCTTCCGCCGTCGACATTCCAAGCACGGTGCTCCTGGCATTATTCTCCGCGGACTAGAAGCCATACTATCTAGAAATTTCTTGGGTACATTGGGTATTGATAAGCGGACAGGAGCGCGTGGGTGAGGGGAGCCGCTTATTGGCCGGGGAGCAGATGATATTTGATAATAGAATTCAATAAGCGATATAAGTAATAATGGAAGAGAAGGTGTTGTATGTGTAATCAAAGCAAAGCATGTAGGGCAGAAAACCGATGAGGGTTGATCATGAAGTTGGGCTGGAAACCCCGCTATTTGTCAGCCACAAAAAGATCCGGTTCGTTCGGCGCTGGCCGCTCCAGCCAACAGGAGCTCGGTATTCCATTACAAATTCAGACTAGATATCGCAACATGCTCGAAATGTTGCGATGGAGGATGGAGCTGTCGCAACCTCGAAGCATAGAGCCAGAGGGGTCGACCAGCGCGCTCGTTTAGATATAAAGCCTCGTAGATGTATCACATTGTCAAGTATCGCCAAAAGCACCAGCAACATTGTTCAAAGATAAGATACAGAAGATCAAGTTGTCATTGATACGCCCTGGGTCTACTCACCATGGCCGCTCTTAAGAACATTGCAATCATTGGAGTATGCGTTACCAACAATTCCCGCTTTTGACTTCAGATTTAACGGTAGTCTAGGGTAGCGGAAGCGTTGGCAAGATCATTGTCGACGCTCTCGTCAAGGCTGCGAAATTCAATGTCACTGTCCTCTCCCGCGCATCCAGCGAAGCTACTTTCCCGACTGGCGTGACCGTTCGCAAGTCTGATTTCTCGGATGCCGATCTTGTGTCTGCGCTGAAAGGCCAGGACGCGGTCATCTCGGCCGTGGGCGCCACTGCCTTTGGCGAGCAAAAGAAGTTCGTTGACGCTGCTGTTTCTGCCGGCGTGAAGAGATTCTTGCCATCCGAATATTCTGCGAACACTCTTAGTCCCGCTGTGCTCGAACTTCTCCCGCTTTTCGGTCAGAAGAAGGAAGTTTTGGAGTATCTGAAGTCCAAGGAGAGTTCCACCTTCTCATGGACTGCGATTTACACTGCTTTGCTGTTCGATTGGGTAAGCACATCTCACTTGTTGAAGATAAAAGAAGGAAAACCAGGAAACTGATTCAACGATAGGGTCTATCAAACGGCTTCCTCGAATATGACGTCTCTGGACGTACCGCCAAAATCTGGGACGATGGTAACAAGCTCTTCACCTTGACCAATGAAGACCAGCTCGGACGTGCTGTGATCTCCGTGCTCGAGAACCCAGAGAAAACCGCCAATAAGAATCTCCACGTTGCCTCGGCTGAGACCTCGCAAAACGAGATCCTTGCAGCCTTGGAAAAGGCCACTGGTTCCAAATTCACTGTCACCAAGACTACGACCGAGAAGGAACTCGGCGAAGCCGGTGAAAAGCTTGGTAAAGGTGACTTTAGCGGTGCTTTGATCCTTGTACGAGGCACCAGCTTTGGCAGCACCCCTGGCCTTCGCGCAAACTACGCAAAGGACGAGGAGTTGGCGAACGATTTGTTGGGACTGAAGCTTGAGCCTGTTGACGAGACTGCTGCGCGGGTTGTCAAAGGCTCCTCTTAAAGATAAGGAGATATATTTATGATTTGATGGTTATGTACGTAGATCGTTGACCCGACCTAGTAAGATCAATATTAGAAAAAAAATTCACGGCCACATCAATGATGCATCAATATTGCCGAGGACTGAGCAAGCATTAGCCCTTTAATAGTTAGCCAAAATTCTTCCTTGAAGGCGAAGAAGCCTAACTCTGGAAAGGACACTAGGTTCCACGAAGGCCGGACGGACTCAAAACGGACAGCGCACGATATGATCCAAGCTAATGCAAATCATAGAGGAACTTAACACTAGATATAAGCGAATACGATATCCGCCATGTTAAAAAAAAGGATTGTTCAGCTGAGGTCAGGATGGATGCCCCCCACTCGTGAGATAACTATGTTCCCAACTAGGGATGCTGGTAGGCCCAAGCCTTGACCATTTTCTCCTCAAAGAGACTGATCCAGTACTAGACAAATTAAAGAAGGAACCTAACAACTCTGGATACATTTTCTATGATGTTAATAGTTCGTTTGAACACACTGTATATCTTTTAAACACCCAGCTCATGTTGAACTTTGATCCACCGTACAACTCCTATTAGATATTCCAGCTTTAGGTTACTCGATACCTGCATTAGAGTCCAGAAACTGACATTACAAAATAGAAGAAGGCTCCGAAAGGGCCCTTGTGTCTTCGACAGGCTTAATTGGAACCACAGACAGTAGCCCCTTCGCATACGCCGCCGCAGATCCCTGCCAGGCTGTACTCTTTGGCGATTTAGCATAATCGGAGATGCCGCGGATCACTAGACAAAGATAGGTATCCATCAGTCCGGCTGCCTCCTTTTCAAAGCAGAGAATGTTGTGCTGAAAGAGACTTTACTGAAATCGATTGACTCATTCATCCACTAGGTACGAGAATATCTCTGGCCCAGGGTGAAGTCTGGATGAGTCTCGCGAGAAAATGAACGATCCAAGTGTTGCATGATCAAGGCATCAGGAAAATAAATAAAAGGGAGATATCTCGGACACTGTTTGAGTCAGTGCCACTGGCAGCGGCGAGTTTGTTTGTCTCCTTTATACTATTCGCTGCCCTGTTGGGCTTGGAAAAAGTATTCAAGGGGAAAAATTTACACTGAGACAAGACAATAGGACAGAAAAGGTGCAATGAGAAGATGTAAGTGAGGAGGGAAACATAATGCAAAGCAGTGCGAAAAAGTGCGACGAAATGCGACAGAAAAGTATAATAGAATGATTTGGTTGTATGTTGCTTTTTCTGCCAGCAGTGTGCAGATATGATGGATCCAAATAGCTATCAACACAAGTACGTGGCGCAGCTTCGAACACATCTGGCGGCGCAGGCTGTTCTAAAGTGCGATGATTGTGCGACCAATATACTCCATACATCCCACCAACCTTCTTACCTCACGTTTGAGGGGTAATTTGGACACTACATAGTATATATATATATATTTATGAGTTAGTGTAAGATTTATTTTGCTAACTTTTTACCGCAATTGTTGGTGCTTTGAAGAACCTACTTCGCATAGCCAAGTTGCACCCTTCCAGGACAACCGTCCTCTAGTGGCAGTCTCTTCAAACTGTTATTCAATTGTTTGTATTTGCTACTCGTCTGCGTACGTGACATAATCTGAGATTGACCGTTGCATGCTATTGAGCCGCTGTTACTCTTCTATTTACTAGATTTTGTGTCTCTCCCAATCAACAATTAGCGGCTCATTGGGATACACGTCAAGGCAGTTGCAACCATGAATAGAACGAGAGAACCAAGAGGCGAGCTGGGCCGTTCAAAGTGCGGTTTTTGTGGCAGAGACAAGCAAAAGGTAAGCAATATCGACCCTTTACGTGTCTTGGGCCCGGTGGCGACAATGTGGTAAACTGAAACGCCAAAGTGTCAACCTCAGGACCGCCAACGGCCTCAGAAATGTCAGCGATGTGGGTCTAAAGGCTTCGCCTGCACTCCAAACTCGCGTAAAGTAAGAAGGGAAGGGGATTCGAGAACTCAGCTTGACCCTGCATTTCTCGGCCCAGGGCTAGGTTTGGCCACGAGTTCAGGCCTTGCCGAGGAGCGTGAGCCTGTCCAGTGGGACTTGGATCAATTGTGAGCCAATTTGCTATATTGACTGACTATTCCAAATCATTGAAGCTAATATGGCACATCCAGGAGTAATGCTATCGGCCTCTTGAAAATACTCAAGAGAGGTGTTGCCAAGGCACGCAGGTGGCGTGAGACAAGGGAGAAAATAATGTCCTACGTATGCCCGGATGAAACACACTCCTTTGAGCAATCTGTTCATTCCTTCGCTTCCGGTCTACTCTAGGTCATTTCTACTTGACTGGCCGAAATCTCAACGAGCAGCATGAACGACGCAACGACGAATCCAGAGAGGTCCTTTTGAGGAGTGCATTCTGTGGTATCGCTGAGAAATTTCATACGATTGACGACGCCTATTTTAATAAGCATCATGACCTTAGCACAACCATGGTGCAAGATCTTTGTATGGTGAAGGAGACGGGGGCTGCTATGCTCTTGAATGAGAGTATGCTCGCTGGGGGGTTTTAGCTATGGGACGGAATTGACATCGACTGAGCAACTGCGAGTCAAAGATCAGTACTGGAATTTATATGACCAGTTCAAGAGCGTTGTTGCACAACTACCGAGTGATTTCACCAAGCATTTGCCAAAAGTAGTCTTGGACAATCCAATCATATTCGACGACAACCGCTGAATTGCGGGTACTGATGTGGAAGATAGCTGGGCACGTCGGGACTGTCTTGGATTTTCCATTCTTCACGCTTTCCTAGAGAGTTTCGCAAAATATCCTGATGAGGTCACTGGAGAGTTCCATGCTGGATCGCCCCAACGCGCTAGACTTGTCTCGAGAATAGCTGCTTTCGCTAGTATCCATGATATGGAAAACCTTCTCGGTCAATCAACTATCCATATTGCTACACTACTCAATTTGCCAGATGTAGTCACGGCCTTGCTAAAGGCAGGCATTCCTGTCGACACAAGGACTAACACAGGTAGTAGCCGCCGGCTTGGGACACCTTCAGATCTATCAGATCTTAGTCGACCACGGTGCAGACCTAAACGCTCTGGATGACTGGGAGAGAGCACCGCGACATTCTGCTGTTGACAGCAGACGGGGCTCCATAGTTCGTTTTCTCATCCACAGCCAAGACGTTCGCCTGCAAAGCAGTGACGATTTGACATATGAAGATCATAAGAGATCTTTCACAGCCCCTGGTTGACGGTCCACATTTGTCAATCGGAGTACTTTATCAGAAACCGAAGCATCGAGGGTTTTGGAAAGGTTGGGAAGCGAAAGCAATGGCCACCTTGTTATAGAATGCGATCTGGGCCCGCGGCCTTCTGCTGTGGAAATCTGTCTTGTCCTCTTCTTCTTTGGACAACTGAAGGCTGTTTGAATCCGCGCAACTAACAACAGCGAGGCTATTTGTCAATTTTATACTATCAGGGTTGCCGTGTTGTGCTTTGAAGGGATTGCAAGAAAAAGGTAAGGAATAGAACAATTTGATTCTAGTTTTTTTTTTTTCTTTTTTGCTTTTTATATTTTTTATTTTCGTTTTCTTTTCCTCATTATATGGAACCTAACCTTGGCTGCGAGGAGATATGAAGCACAGTCTGGTTGATGTCCCTGAGCCTATTCGAGATACTTGTCTCTATAAATATAGCGGCTCCCACGGTCTTTGAAAATTGCCAACATCACCAGACGATTGTTTGTTAAGTGATATGAATCTTTGGTCTCTATAGTGTGCAGCAATTCGACGTAATCCACACCTTCCAATGATTGGAGTCTACTCTGGAGTACTTATAGAATACAATCCCAACTAATAACATGTCTGTATCAGTATACCAGTTTAAAGGCGCTGGAAAGCGAGCAATGTAGTGAAGCACGAGATATTATGGCCTGAGGCAGAGATATTGTGACACCTTACATAAGAACTGACTCAGCAAAAAGAGAAGTACTATTGGCTGCAAATTCGGAGCTCGGGGAAACTAAGTTATGCACCAAGGGAAAAAACAATCACATCCAGCAGCCAATCAGCTTGATTTTTTGTTCTTTCTAGTTCGCCAATTTTTATGCTGGTATAATCGCTTCACTATGTTCCGCGATGAACCAGACCGGCCATGTGAGTGGTATTAACACCCCAATAACCAGAAAAATGTAGAGTCAGACCCGAGCAAATGCGGTACAGAAACTTGTACTCATCCGGCCTTTTGAAATGAGGCGCTTAGCTTGCTGGCCGCCTCTAGACCCTGACGCACGGCTCCGGAATTCATGTAGGGGCCGGTTCAACCACAAGCTATAAATCCTCAAGTATAGACTATAAACGACAAACCACAACTTTTGCCCTAACGTGCCTCATTCATGTTCAACAGCCTCGTTACCAGCGTAAACATGGATGCTGACAATGAATGATTGCCGATTTTTCTCCTCAAATGCTTTTTAGAGTTTCTCATAATCTAGATTTCCATCCATACCCATCACATCCAGGGCGATTATAGTCAATCAACTTAGCGCCGCTCTCGTATCAGAACTTGGACCATGTCGTTTTGGCTTGTCGCGTTCAGCCAATTGACGGACCGGAACAGATCAGCCATCCACAGGCCAGGGACTATGTCCTACCCCACCTTGTCACATCACATTCTTCCCTCACCTCGACGACGGACGCTCCAGGAGAGAACAAGCTGCGGTTTCCCATAGTCGAGGGGGGCGGTTTTTGTCGTATCATGCGTTCCTCGCACGTTCAACTGCGGACAAAGATCTCAAGACGTTTCTTCTTGATCCGATAACCGGGAAGCATCCCGGCCAGCGTTATTACTACCCTCAATATCGTTAGGGTTATAATGGCGGAGGCTATTGGCCTAGCTTCCGGATTGTTGACCTTGGCGGCTTTCGCCTTTCAGTCGAGTGTCACTCTCTACGAAACTATCAACAGTTTCAGTACTCATCCAAAGCGAGTGCGCGACCTACTCGAGGAGATCCAGGCGTTGATTGAAGTGCTGGGTCCACTCAACGAGAGGCTCCAGAACACGGCCGAACCGGGTCTTTCGGCGCTCAGCCTGCCTTTAAAGCGATGCGGCGATGCCTGCAATGATTTTCAGAAAGAGATTCAGAAATGTTTAGATCGGTCGGGTAGTGACAAGACAAGATTTCGCGATTGGGCACGATTGAGGTATATGCGAGATGATATTGATGGCTTTAGACGACTGCTGGCCGGGTATAAATCGACCATCAATATTGCCCTGACGGATGCGAGCCTGTAAGTTGTCATTCTTGAGTCTATGCATAACCATTGCCGCCACCACCCCCTCCCAACTTTTATATACTGAAAAGCCCCTCAGTCGCCAATCGTCAGCCACCAGTGAAACCCTCGAAAGCCACCGACTCCTTATTGAGACGGCCAAGGATGATCTGGAAGCCCATCTGGAGAATATAGATCAGAAGCTGGAACGGATAATGGAACAAACCGCGATGGAGACGAGCTCGGACTCGTCGGAGCTCATTCTGATGCAGGAGGAGCGGCTCAGCACCGAAAAGTGCCTCCAAATCTGTGCCACCTTGTCAGACCACATCGACCAACTACAGCTGAATCCAAAACGAGGCACCGGTGCGTCCAGCGTGCCTGCATCAGATCTCTCACCCGAGAACATCACCAACGAGGGTCTTCAAGAATGCAAGGAGAACCTCTTTCGAACAGCCGCGAAGCTGGAAGTATATATGCACGATCTCATGGAACGAATGATCACAAAGTCGGAAGCGAACGTGAGATCTCGCGAAGACCTCTTAGATCTGAAACGACTACGCGAGGAATGGGAAACGACGCGTCAATGCATGGAAATCTGCTCCCAGGCGGGTCTTCACTTGAAGGAAAGCGTCACCACCATTGATAATTACGGTACCGGAGATGCTGTCCAGTTCATGGTCTCCACCAACGGACAAGTCATTCACGGGAAGAACCGTGGTCTTGGCTGGAGGACCAGACAAGTTGGAGGTCATCTGAGTGATGATACTGTTCAGCAGTTATCCCGGGATATGGCCTACATCAATTTTAGAGGCGCCGAGATAAAAGAAGAGATGACACCCAATGATGGAGGATATCAAGCCAGCTCGGAATACAGTCAACGCTACGGACGAGGTTTTAGACTTAGTCCGAAAGCTTCTCTAGATGACTCGGGGCCCGCTACAGCATCTTTGACACCCACAGCACAAGCCCCATCGAAATAGTGAAGCTTAAATGGCTGTATACTTGATACTTGAATATATATGAAGCAAACCATGAAATAAGATACCATTAGGATATGTCCCTGGTTGTTTAGGCTGACCAGAATAGATTTGGATGTATAACCGTTCGGAAACGCAGACCACGTCGACGATCCAAGAAATAGTAGCAGTTGGATGGACCAGGAAGACTCTTTGTGACTACGATTTGCTATTTTACCATACCCATCATCCGCGGTAGTGCTAGGCCGGTGCTGTAATACTAGAATAGGTCTAGTTTGTCAAGCGTACGTGCGTCTTGGTCCATTAATCTAGTGGGGCAAGTGTTATTACGCGTAAATGAAGCAATAAAGAGTTGGCTGGTCGTGTCTGTCGGTTATTCTCAGGTCGCCAATGTCTAGAAGGTTAGACGGTGGAGAATATAATACCTGTCATATCTTATATGAGTAATAAACCGCCTGTGGGATCAATTGATACTCGCTATATTTTGTATCTGTTTCTCAGCACCTTTCATCTGGTGTGATACCAACAATGCAGTCGACTTAGGGTGATCCAATTTTAACTGAGCGGCGCATGGCTTCTGATGATCTTGCATGGCAAAAGAGTGACGATATTTCCAATACCTGGATAGACGGACTCTTTGATGAGAATGTCCTCCGACAAATCGGAGATTTCATTATCCAGCACAGAGGTGGACCCGCAGAGGGATTATTTAGTCCACAAAAGGGTTCATTCAACTTGATGTTCTGTATGAATAACCCTAATCCGCTTTCCAGTTCCTGGTGTTTCTATGTTTTCTGAAGAAAAGGTTCAGCGGGAAGTGTCTGTGTTACGATTTCTTGAGCGGCACACCAGCATACGTGTCCCTCATTGTCTTTATTACGGCGCAACTGAGCAGAGCCCGGCGGCACTTAGTCCTTTTATTGTTATGCAATATATTGAGAATGACGCGGACCTTGTTAATACATTGAACTCCCCAGGCCTCTAGGGCGATGATGGGTATATCCTAGATTCTAATATATATAAGACCGACTTCGATTAGAATATAGTGATATAATGGAAATCTTACTTCAGCTAGTAAGAAGTCATTTCAAAAAAATTAGTTGCCTTACAAATCGGGAAGATAATAACTTTAACGATGAATAGACAGTCACACATTATCTGCTGACAATCAATATAAATGAACTTGTTCAGCCTGGTGGCTTTCCTCCGTATTTACTACCACAGACCACTTTTGAAACTGTGTCCGCATATTTTCTGGCGCTAGTAGAAATGCATATGGCTCCTTATCTACGTAGTGTAATGATGCAATTGAGTCCCCAATGATTATCGACGCAAATATATTGCCAGGTGTCTCTTTTAGTAAAATGGCACGGGAGAACAGGCTATATTTATATAATAATGGCCCTTTCAAACTCTTCTGTGACGATTTTCGACCAGCAAACGTGCTCGCAAACTCTCAATATGTCAATTGATTGGGAGCTCACTTATGCTGCCCCGCTTGAGTTTATATACAGTCTACTGTCCTGGCTATTATTGGAGCGCCCAGAATACTGGATAGAAGGCCTCGATAATTGGACACAAGTATATGAGAAGCGCCTTACAGTGTTCCTTCAAGAACTGCAGAAACAAGAACATCATTTAATCAGACAATCGCTTTTCATCGCATATGTTTGAGAGCTGGCAGAAGGGAGATTTCTGGGTGTGTTATGCTGCGAGGAGAAGCTGGGCATTCAATATGTTGTATTGAGCAAAGATAGACCGCCGGTTCTTTGGTGACGGCGGTATGGAAGAAAGATTGAAAGTACTTACAGCTGAAGAGAGACATGCTCTTGATACGTTTATACAGAAAAAGCTTGAAGAAAAGGAAGAACGAACTCTCCCAGCTTAGTTAATCTACAGGTATATAAGTTAGACCTCTTGTCTCCAATCACAAATACCAAGATATTCTTAGTTCATTATTGTTACAAGCCGAGATAAACCCACATAGCTAACATGTGAAGATAATTCTCCGAATGTTACATTAAATGCCAGCAGAAAGTCTAAACGGGTAAAGATTGAAGGCTGAAAGACTACTCCTGCTTTACCATAGAGTACTGCAAAGATCGTTTCTCCCAAATACGTGCGGTAGTATTGTTGTGCCTCACGGCCAAAATGCTAGCTAAGAGACTGCGTAGCCCTCAATAAAAGACATTTATCTGGGTTTAATTAAGACAACGACCTCCATCGGCTGCATCCAGCCTAAAAGACTTTATTTCCCCTCAGCAAGCGCCAGTTGCGCCTGATCATCAATGGTCTTGGCAATGGCAGTGCGAGCCTTGGTACGCTCCAACCAGGCATAAACGCGAGGGAAGTTGTCTGCAAGGTTCATTTCACTCGACCAGAAGAGCGCTGCCACCTCGAACCACGGCACGAAAACAGCATCGACGTAGCTATACTTGGCCCCAACCAGGAACGTCTTGTTCTGGAGCGATCGATCGAGAACGCCTGAAACGCGCCGGATCTCATTGACATAGCGCTCGACTGCACTGGGCACCTTTTCGGGATGGTAGACTGTAAACCAGGTGGCCTGCCCAAAGTACGGCCCCTGGCCAGACATCTGGTAGTGTAGCCACTGTTTGCATTCGTAATACTCCTTCGAGCCAGCTGTGAAGCTGATAGTGTTGTGCTTGTCGTATGTATCCACTAGATACTCGATGATCGCCCCGGACTCCCAGATGGTAATTCCCGTATTCCCATCTTCAAGGGCAGGAACGCGGCCATTAGGATTGATAGACTCATAGGGCTCCTTCTTCAGGTTATCAAGATCGACAAACTTGCGCTCGTATGGAAGCTTGAGCTCTTCCAGTATCATGAAGACCTTCCAGGGGTTGGGCGTACGGGCGTGACCCCGGAGGGTCCAAATCGTAAGGGTTTTGAGAGACATGACAAGTGGGAAGTTACTTTCTTATTGATTATGAGCAGAAGACTTAGATATAGAGACTAAGGAATCGAGGACTGCTCTGCTTATAAGCACCAGCATACCTCAATGGCCAGGGAATAAGCAACATGGATCGTTCAATTCAACGTCAGAGTAAGACCGAACGCTTGGTAATCCAGAGAGTACATTGTTAGTTCGTGTGATCCTCATCAGCATTGATTGAGCCATGCTTTGCTACAGATTATAGAATGCAGCAACAGGATAAATTTATTGGGCCCGTGATTGGCTCTTGGTCATCAGTACAAACAGCACAAAATAAGATGCAAACAGAACTTACACGGAAAGTGTGTGTAGTGTGGGGTCGGCCAATCACGAAACGCAACGAACAATTGGGCTTCAGTCAGTCATCAAACAAACAGCACAAAAGATGATGCAAACAAAACTTGGAGAAGAGATTAATAATTGCTGAGTGTAGCGACACTTTTGGCCATGGCATTCATCATCAACAGGGTAGAGGGCGGTAGGGGTCATACTAATTAGGACTATCAGTCTTACCCGCCTTTTCAGTACTGGATGATTTGTAATTATGCAGCAATTCACATGGTATCATATGAGCTTGACACTACTTGATCCATATCATCATATGCCCTTAATAATAATCGCTGATGGGCTCATGTGATATATATAATGTGCTACTCGAATTCCTGTAGGCACTTTAATCAGAGGTATATTGTTCAACATAAGAATCATTGCACATTGATAGTCCGGGTCCAGATCTGACAACATGACCGCCCACATCCATTTAACTCCTCATTACAGAGATCTTCCATGTTGATATACTTTGTCTTCAAATCCATTGCCTTGTGCCCTGTTCTTCTCGTTCGCTTCAGTTGTGTATGCAACCTCAACATCCAATGCCTGCCCCTCCAGGGCCGGGATATCTTCGTCTGGTCGAATATAGTTCTTCGCCTCCATCCAACCCTTTCGGTACATGATGTCTGGAGGAAACAGCCAACAGAGTACGTAATATGTGGCTCCGCTGATGAAGAGTCCCACCCAATAAGCGAAATAATAGAATTTTGTCACTCCAATGGGCGCACCCACCCCCATGTTGTTCAGGAAGCCGTAGAAGTTCGGAACCACTCCAAACACATATGCCACATAGGCCCGAACGTTCCATCCCTTGGTATAATAATACACACCAGCTTGTGCGGATGTATACAAGTCTGGAACTTTCATGTAACCCCTGGCAACGAGGTAGTAGTTGCAGAGAAGAACACCCGTAATGGATGACAAGAAGATCTGATATGATCCCAGAAAGGAGACGAAAATGGAGGCGCTGCCGAGTAGGTACCATGGATTAATCGCATAGGATAGCGCAGCACAGATGAAAAAGCCCCTTCTAATACTGATATACTTCGGGAACAAGGCCGCAAGGTCGTTTCCAGCCGGGAGAGAGTTCTCAAAGATACAAGAAAAAATAGCACAGTAGACAAACATGAGCGCGATAAAGAAGCATCCTGCTCGGTTCGACGGTGTGTAGTCTGCAGTCTGCAGCATATCTAGGAAGGTGATGGGATTCCATACGAGCTCTCCAAAAATGATCTGGCTTGCTGCGCCGACAATGTTCCCAATGATGGATACGAGGAGATTCGCGATTGGAAATCCCAACAAGTTGCCCAGAATTGGATCTCGAGGACGAGAGGCATATCTCTGAAAATCACTAGCGTTGCTCGCAAAAGTTGCGCAGTTCGCTGCACCAAGCATAAGAAACCTTACGATCTGGAATCATGAGAGTGGTTAGTTAGGATCAAGAAGACTAGACCGCAGCAAACAAAAGAGGCAGAGGAGAGGATCAAGATTACCAGCCAGCTCTTCTCACTTCCATGAGCTGTTGATCCCTGCCGAGCAACCGGACCTAGCCCTCCCGCTTTGCTGACAGCCCAACCAAGCATTGCAAAGGCAGAAATGATAAAGACGATCAACTTTGCGTAGACGAGGGATTTCATTTTGGGGACGGGGATAACCAGAAAGAAGCAGGTGATAAGCCAGAATACTGCGAATCCTATCATTTGCGCAGAATCCAAGGCAGAGCCTGGGCCCATAGTGTTCTTAATACGCGCCATGCTGGGAAAGATTGCATGCAGCATCACATATATGCACTGTCCACCCTGAACACAGTTTACGCCGTTCCAAACCTGTCATCCAATCATTAAATCTTTGCTCGTCGTACACAAGGATGGGACATGTAGACGCACTATAGCCATGACGGCCCGGTTGAAAGTTGGCCACCAGGCACCATAGATGCCAAAAGCCGATCTGTTGAGAATGGGAAAGCCCACGTGGTAAACCGCACCAGCCCTTCCATTCAGGGTTATGATGACAGCAATCAAGCATTGACCAGCAAATGAACAAGCTAGAGATTCCCACAGAGAAAGACCAAGGGCTTGCGCAGTCGAGGCGCCATACCTGCCACCAATTAGACTCGTGCGTGATCATTCACCGGCTTTACAGCGTTGTTCATACCAGTTGCTCACCGTTGCAGTCGCGGAGAACCAGAATACAAAGTAGGTTTTTGCATCCCATGTGCGATCCTTCAGCCTCAGTGGCCGTAGATCATCATTGTCGAGGAAAATATCCTTCCCTTTCACTATTTCCGCTCCCTCTGCTACACCAACAAGTTTGTTCAGCCTAAACATCACGTCTTGGACAGATTCAAGCTGTGTCCGTATGAAAAGTAAATCCGCAGACCTAAAATCACAGGGATCTCTACTCCTTATGGATCAGTGTTTGCTTATGTTGTCTCGTCTATTATATCGTGTTCAGGCTCCGCCTACCTGCGATTACATTATCCGCCCAGATACTGTTAGTACTAGAGAATCTGCCTCATAACATTTTGCTATGTTCCTGATAAGCGCCGTCCTGGTTGTATCGAATCGGCTAGTTTTGACTGGAAATTTACTTTCGATGAATTTCGTGGCTTGCCTATAGTGTTATCTCTCCGTCTCTCAAGACTAGCGGAAGTACCCTACCACAAAAACCAAAGTCAAACGTTAATTTATCAATCAGGTATGTGGCTCCTTTGATAACGTATTTTGATAGATACTTTCTCGAGTACGAACATTGCTAAGATAACATTTTCCAAATTATAAACACTGCATATGATTATCAAATATGGTGGCACAGGTCGGGAAGTATTGAAACGACCACGAATTCGTACCTCATTTATGGGATGTATGACAGCTATTCCCAAGCAACGTTTCGATATGCAATATTCTCTGGACGTTCCGGCAACTGGCTGATAGGAGTTCATTTTGTGATTGGCTCGACCCCGCAGACTTGCCAACTTTCCTGACACGATAGTATAAACCTAGCCAACATGCCATGTTGATAGTGTCAAACGCCTTCCTGGCTACTAGAAAGCAACAAAGGAACGGTTGATTCCCCTCGGAGTCCGCCGTAGCCCGAGAAAGCTGCCTGTCTCGGATCCGGCCTCGATCCGTCCCAAAGTAGAAGATATACAAGTGACAAGCACGCTGCAAGGAGGAGTATTTCATCAGCGTCCTCCGAAAGACCGACCGGTATATCAACCCACAGGCTTCACTTTCGAGAAAAGGTAACCACATCTCTTCTAGAACTCGGTATTCGATAAACACTGCAAAAATGGCGGCTGAGGTCATGCAGCCTTCTTTTACGCAGCTCGAGTTGCGTACTGCGTATGGCCCCGTCTATCGCAAAGTATTGACAGCGCCACCACGTGAATGTCGCCCGGATGAAATACCAATGATTGACATGAGCTCAATTTATGGCGATTTCGAGGCCAGGAAGAATCTCGCCCACGAGATAAAGCTTGCAGCCGAGAAGATAGGGTTCTTCTATATGAAGAATCACGGGATCCCAGAGTCCGCCATTCAGGGAGCCCTCGACTCCTCCAAGAGCTTTTTTTCGCAAGCAGAAGCAAAAAAGCGGGAGGTGCTATCTACCAAAGGGAAATATTTCAACGGGTACTCGGCCAGAAATACTGCGGCTGCAAGTCCAACTGAAGGATGTACGTAGTTAATATCAGTGATTACGAATGAGCGGTCTAATGAGCGGTCTAATGGTTATGTTAGTGGACTACAGAGAGTCCTTTAGCTGGCGATATGAGCCGCAATATGATCCCGATCCCAAAGATCCTGATGCAGTACCACCGGAAGTCCAGAAATGGATTCGTGGCGAAAGCTTTGTCTGGGACGGCACAGCCCATTTGCCCGGCTTCAAAGATGGCTGCATCCGATATTGGCAGGAATGCTTAAAATTTGCACGCCGGCTGGTCCGAATCTTTGCGCTCGCCCTCGACCTCCCCGAAAATTACTTTGACGCCATCACTACTTACCCGGGGAGCGACGGGGTGTTCAATTATTACCCGGCGATGTCCGCGGAGGATGCAGCGAACAGCCAGGACATCGGGCTTGGCTCTCATACCGATCTCCAATGCTTCACTCTCCTCTGGCAGGATGCTAGCGGTGGGCTGCAGGTGCTGAACAAGGATGGCCAATGGATCAAGGCAATGCCAATCGAAGGAACATTTGTCGTCAACATCGGCGACTACCTTATGCGTCTGAGCAATGATCGGTTTAAATCAACTGTGCATCGAGTGTATAATCGTTCCACCATTGACAGGTGATAATGTTCCCGACGTGCCTGTTACCGGCTAAGCTGACACGTTCTCCATAGGTACTCGATGCCCTTCTTCTTTGGGTTCAATTTCAATGAAAAGTGCGGAGTGCTACCTACCTGTGTGGATGAGGCCAACCCAGCCAAATACGAGCCGATTTCATGCGGAGATTGGTGTCAGTTGAGATTCGAGCAGACGTATAAAGGAGAAAAACAGTAGATATGATAAGATGTTCAATGTTATATATAGCCTGCATCGTCGGGTTAGAGTAGCAATATATCTAGTAGCAAGTATCATGGAGCATTAAGGCAATGTTAAAATCCCAACATTCACTTGACAGTGATTTCCTCAAAGCGTCAAATGTAAGCAAATATAATCGTAGAAAGGGGCTTTTAAGATCTTATGCCCTCTCTAGACTAAGCTTTCTTGCTCCGCGTTGAGCTCTCAGTCTATTACTGTTCTCCACGATATCCCGATCAAGTGCCCACCACCAATTCCGGAAAAAGGTCTCTCCAATCTCCCAATTCGTACAATCCCACCCATCCTCTCCATAAATCCTCATTCCCTCCGTTTCGTCGTCAATGTCCATCATGAGGTTCACTATGGCCAGTGGGTCCTGTGCACTCGGGGGTCTCAACTCCAATGGCTGCGAAAAGATACAAATGAGCTTGGTCCTGGCACTAGCCCATGGAATGATGTCTAAAACAGGGTGATGCGGGATACGTTGTTGGGCTACGGTGGCTTGAAAATGGGGAGGGAGACCGGCCGGGGGGTTTTGCACCACATGCCGGAAGGTAGGATCCCATACGTGTGAGGTGCAATTGAGCATGTCGGTGATGAAGATTCCCGCTTTCATTATCTTCAGTACGGGGATCTCGAGGCCGCTGACATCATTTTGGACACCGGGTGTGAGACGCCCGGAAAGCCGATTGGGATGTGTGATTGCTGGAGATATTGGAAAGCTGAGGCGGGAGATTTGCTGAGATATCACTTCTGTGGGATGAGATGCTGTATGGTTAAGTTGCTGTGCAGTGTTTCCGGGATCTGAGGCTGCTGTCTCGGGAAGTACTTTGGCGACATTAAATGTGTTATGATCACAGAGAATCGACGATTCACGAACAGACAGAACTTGCCCGTCGACGGTATTGCTAGGAGACCGATAACGATCGAAGTGCAGCCGAATATTATTACTACTTGCAAGGGGTAAGTTATTGAGAACGGCAGCGGAGTCATCAGATGTTGAAGGAGCAGAATCGGCTGTGGATTCAGGTCGGTCGCTGTCAGAGGCAGATCGAGGAAACAAAACAGCTGGAAGAGCAGACCAATCCGTCGATTGAAAATCTACCGGGAGAGAAGAGAACTCTTCCTCTGCAAATAGTTGTTCGTCCGCTTGGGATTTCGAGAACAGAAACTCCGACCATTCAGTGCCAGTACCCTGCACAATTGATGTTGTGCTTGGTTCATTTCCCGTTTCATCTGTGGCTAGAATGGCAGAAGTTTCGTCACTTGATCGAGACTGGACCGAACGAAGCTTTGCTTCAAGATCTGCCAGTCTCTGTCTCTTTCGCTCTCCTGGAGATCGATCAGCAAGATTCGTAAACCAGCCAAGAACCTCGGGGGGAGCTATACGGTATCTCCTCTGCGCCAACACGTTTAATACCCGCTTCCGGTCGGGATCTCGCGGAGCAGGCACTACTTCGTCCGCGGATCGCCTACACTTGCTTCCTCTTTCAGCACCCATAATGTACTATATAACAAGTAAGACTATGTTTTGATATTAAGAGAGGTAGAAAGAAAACGTTATGGCCCTCGTGTGTAAAGAGATTTGAGAAATGCCTCAGCGGGGAAAGAAATAACGTTATGCTGTCATCGAGATCTCGTATTCTCGGCATTTGCTTCCCGACATGGCGCTTCCGGTACCTTGGCCAGTCATGAGATACATCAGTTTCGTCAATATGCTTTCTCAAGAGTTCGTGATAATGTTATGCTCTTTCAACCTTCTCAGGTTGGGGGGTACCTTGATGCCCCCGAGAAATGAAATATGGATAACCTAGTCTTTGTCAGGTATAAAAAGGCAGCTGGGGCCAGGCATTCACCCATAGATAGCTCATAGATCAATCATTAAAAGGCAATATCTGCACCAGACCTGCTTTTATCAAACGAACCAAAGCTCTCCGAAAGCCATCTACCATGCCTGAACAGAACAGTGTTCCCAAATTCACTCAGAATCCCTCCGCCTCTCGAACCGACCTAATATCATCTTATCAGCCCTCAAACTTCTCCATAGGAGTAGTCCAGGCCCTCGCTTGGCTACGTGTTGTGGCCGGTGGCGCTGCTCTAGTTGCCCCCTCTTTCACAGCAAAACTCTTCTTTCTCCCAGGTGTCACACCTGGCTCAGTTGCCAGCTATCAGCTCCGCCTGTTCGGGATTCGTGACGCGGCGATTGGTGAATTACTCTACTCTGTTCGTCCGAAATTTCCATCCACTGGTTCCGCACCGTCGCTGTCGGAGCCAGACCGAGAGAGGGACCGCAAGGAATTGCGGAGAATTCTGTGGGCGAATGCAGCTACAGATGCTTTAGATATTGTCGTCACGGGGACTGCTCTCGCTACGGGGGTTATCCCACGTTCAGCTGCATTGGCTTTGGGTGGTGGGGCCTCGATTTTCCTATTGATGGGCATCGTGGGACTGAAGGCAATTTGATGTTGCATAATCCAAGCTAAAACCGGCAAGGCATGATTCGGCACAACAGTTTGCCTGTTGAGACTTGCAGCGTGACTGATATGTATTGGTTGAAAAGGAAATTATATCATTTACCGAACATTATACTGTTCATCATTATCCAAATGAAAACCCACAATTCAATTACAGGTCCAAATAGTGCACGAGACTTTGGAGTCAATTTGGGATTACGACGTCCGAATTATGGAAAGAGGATGGAAGATCTCTGAATAAAGTATATAATACGCTGAGCTGACCGATGAATAAGGAACATCACTGCATATTTTGTAGCTTTGTGGACGTCGTCAAAAATGGGGATGGCTAGATTCATTCAAGCCATCATGGGTCGTAATATCAGATGTTATCGAGTGATTCTCCTACGGTAAAAACCAGCGTTAAATCTTTTAATTTTATAAGTTATCAAACTGTTTACAAGAGGTGAGAGCTACTCGTCCGTAACAGGATTATAAATCTACAAGATGAAAGGCTGACTATTGACTTGGCAGCTGCGGCCTAAAGTGGCTCCAATTGATGACAAGGAAGCGTTTCTTTGTATCCTATGTCGAGATCGGTCCAATATGTTCATCTCTATCTTCTCAAAATGTCTATCTATCAAGACCCAAGAAAGGTCGATACCCATAAACACCTGTTTTACAATACGTAAAATGGTCAACTCCGTGAAAATTGCCAACCAGGCTGGGAAAATATTAGACGAGCCTACTAGCGGAAGATCCTGCCGCTCCGGTAAGGAAACATCACTCTTCTGATGGGTCTGTTGGAATCGACTGAGTGAATGAAGTCTTCAATAATGGCCCCGACTCTATCCAACAGTGGCTTTGAAATGCAGATAGCACTGGAGACTACTGCACCAACAGTAGCTTTGTTCGTTCTTGATGAGAAAAATTATCACAAGAATACCGAATGGAAAGTAAAACTGACATGCATATATGAAAAGGATAGGCACTTGGGTCTATGATATGGACATTCCTATCTCTGGGTTCTATAGTCAACGTTTGGGACTGGCATCTTAACTAAATTCCCATATTCGGTTCCTTGATCATTGGCGGCGCGGCCGGTCAATCGTCTTCCAACAATATCTCAACTTCTTAGCTAAAATTGACAATATAAATATGCTGAGGGAGACTCGCCCAGCACGATCCTCCAACCCTTATCTGCATTGGACCCTGTAAGACGGCCTGGCCAGTTCCACCAATATAAGGGGAAAGATTTGAAGCATCTGTACTAGATAGAACAATTTGTCTTGGGTTTTATGTGTCGATCTTATGAAGCTCAGTGTGGCAAAAAGTCTGTATGTTTGTGATTTCCTGACGTCTATCTCACTAAGGGGTAAAAACAGAAGCAAGATTAGGGGGGATCTCTTTGTCAAACGAGAGATGTTTTATATGCATGTCGGAGGATATCCTGACACCGCTCGTCATGTGACCAGATGACCGATATCTCAATGTCGACATTATGTGTCTCTTAGCCCATGGCGGAGCTCTGAGAGATATATATGTAGACTTACCTCAGGAGTACTACTGAATTTTCACCGGTCAGTAACATTCTGAGAAACCCAAATTCCAACGACAAAGAGGTAAGGATTGCTAAAATAAGGGTATAGTATAAATATCACTGGTTATTGTAGCGCAGATATCACTGATATATTAGCGGCCAACCGCACAAGCATCAAACAAACATCTTATAGATTGATGTCTTACAAGAAGCACTAGAATCTAATTTTATCCAGCCATGGACCCCATATTCCCATACGCCCGCACATAAGGTATCACCTAGTCATGAAAAATCATTGTTCCGACGCGATGATCCGCTCAATAGGTGACATGGAATCGCGGGGAGTCTCGGCAGCCATCTCGCTATATCACAACGGTAGCCTGTAAAAGGACCAGGTTACTTTTGACATCTGGGTGTTCTACCAGAGAATGGAAGAGCAGAAAAAATATCATACTTTTTGGTTGACTTTCTTGTTGACTATCAGGGGTGTTTTTAGGTGATGCCAAGAAACATATGTATCATTAGGGAGCGCAGTGAAGCGATCATCATCTAGGCTTACTCAAATTTAGATGCTGCCGAGTGTCTCCACCGCCAGTTGACTAGATAGAGACATGTAACTAACTAACCTATTGCTAACTAGCTAGGTAGTCAGCCAAAGTTTCAGTGACTTCTCCGGACATCCAAAATTGCTGCTTTTACGCCGAGTCGTTTTACTACGATTCAAGCATTACGTGAAAACAACAGACACCATTGTAGACCCAGCCAGACTGGTTTCCTGTACTCCCAGTTCTGGTTGAATTGGTTGGTAGGAAGTTAATCAATTGACAACAGTCACCAGGTGGCGTGAACCGGTGTGGCAGATTTAATTACTGTATCCTGTGTACTGCGGGAGTTGCCCAATAATATACGCAACAACCCTGTCCTTAGCGCTATTTCACTGTCTACTTTATTCCAACGAATATGACATGGCAAACATATGACTGAAATTAGACTACCGGATATCGGGCTCTAGAGTATAAGAATGTGGCCCGCCCTCTTCTTCTCTTCGATACTCAATATCTTCTAGCCCGTCCCGATTCCACGGTCAAGTCAATTTCTATTATAGTGCAATTCCTGTGCAGATATCACTATCAACGCCAAATCAAAATGAACCTGCTCGTCGTTTCATTCGTATCAGTGATAGGCTTAGCATCAGCAGCCTCCCTTGCCACAACTACGGTAAGCGTTCATACACTAGATGGTAGTACGAAGTTCCTTTAGCACATATCTAAGCAAACTTTTACTTTAGCGTTATTATGATAGCCAAGAAGGAGCATGTGGGTGTGGTACCGACTCTGGTGCCTATCCATGGCAGGTAAGTCGATTGACTTTCTTCCTCCTGGAGACACGTCGGCAACAAATAGATTCTAACGTTACTTCATGAAGCTGGGGATTGGTAATAACATCTATACCGCCGCAGCATCTCAAGCATTGTTCGACACCAGTGGTTCCTCGTGGTGTGGCGCCGGATGTGGTACTTGCTATAACCTAACTTCAACCGGCTCTCCACCGTGCGATGGCTGTGGAACTGGAGGGGCTGATGGAGAAAGCATTATTGTCATGGTTACAAACCTATGTCCATATAACGGAAACCAGCAATGGTGCCCGCAGCCAGGGTCTACCAACCAATATGGCTACAGCTACCATTTCGATATCATGGCTCAGAGCGAGGTTTTCGGGGATAACGTTGTTGTCGAATTTGAGCAAGTTACGTGCCCTGGACAAGCTGAAAGTGACTGGGAGACTTGCGTTTGCCACGACCAGGCTTAAACCGTTACTGCATAGCCTTGCAGAATCTCTGTTTCACGGCTGTAGAGATCAGCGGGTATTACACGAAGAAAAGGAGTCATGGCCCATTTTCTGACAAGAGAAGCTCTTACGGTCGTTCTGATTTCAGTGGACACGACTTTATGACCACTTTCTTCTTTAGCATTTTGTTTTTAATCCACTGCGAAGAGTGCTTCAGAAATCATGATCTGAATTGTCCACTTAAAATCGACTTGTTTGTTGACCATAAAGTGTCCTTGAAACAATTTACGGAAACGTCTTCTAAGCCATAAAAACAGCAAAATTAGTTATAACGAGAAAGCTATGCAAGAATACATGAACCAGCATCATGAAAGTAATACTGGCGACTGGCGATGTACATAGTTTTTAGGAGTTTGCAATTGTGTTCACTTTACGAACAATACCATCGAACCTCTGGCTACAAGATAAATCGCCCTGGGACATGTCTTTATAATAGTGTACGATAAATGAAAAGAGAGAAAGAGGAGATTATGATATTATAATATACTGGTCTATATAAGGTTTCTTCGTTTAAAATGTAACTTCTTCATGCAGCCGCCATCTCGATCTTTTTGCCTTTGACCGACTTCCACTCAATGCAGAGAGCACCGATGAGGGTGACGCAAGCCGTTGCAGTTGAAACATAGTATGTTTCGGTGAGTGCATTGTTATAGGCTTTCAAGATGGCTGGTAGATATTGCTCGGGAAACACCTTCTTTAACTCTGTAGCGCCAGTGGCCAAGACAGCTGCGGGGTTGATACCCTTGATGTTAGCCGCCGCGATATTGGAGACCAGCTGGTTCTGGAAGATATTCTGGCCCACAGCAATGAAGAGGGCGCCACCGAGTGTTTGGGAGAAGACAATGATTGCAGTGCCAATGGCAACGTCAGGTCCTTCTAGACATGCCTGCACCGCGACCATGGTCTGTTGCATACCGAATCCGATTCCAGCACCAAAAATGAATTGATATCCAATCCACTCAGCGTGGCCGGTATCCACCTTGAAAGTCGTTAATAGACCGGCACCAACGCTTGCCAGCACTGCAGACACGATCATAAAGGGAGTGTAGTAGCCGAGAACAGTGACCAGGCCACCAGACAACATGGAAATGATGACGAGGCCCAAAATCATGGGCAAGTTCATGATCCCGGACTTGACCGCCGAGACACCTTTGATAGCCTGGAACCAGATAGGTATCTGTGCCAGAGGTAAGCAGGAGACCCATGAACCAGAAGACTCAAGTGTGAACACATACGTAGTAAATCATCACGAAAAAGGCAGCTCCCAATGCGGCCGCAAAGATGGAAGATCCCCAAACGTTCCGGTTCTTGAAGACTCGGGGAGGAACAGTAGCACGATCTTGTTTTCGGATTTGAATGCCGACAAAGCCAATGAGAAGGACCCCGGCGAGCACAAACAACGCGATGATGCGGCCACTGTTCCAGGCATACGTGGTCCCTCCCCATTGAAGGGCAAGTAAGAGACAGACCACACCCGGGATGAACAGCCCGGTTCCTTCCAGATCCATCATCTGTAGCTGCTGCCAGAAGGACAAAGAATTATTCTTCTTATTGGGCAGCCGGAAGAAGATGATAATGAAGATGGCGGTGACGGCGCCAAACGGCAAGTTGATGTAGAAGCACCAGCGCCAGCTGACATGGTCAGTGAAGGCGCCACCCATCCTGCAATAAATCAATCAGTAATTGGACATGGTTGAGATGAGGGGTGGGTGCTACTAACAAAGGTCCGGCAACAGACGCAATACCGTACATGCCACCAATCAATCCCATGTACGCGGGACGCTGTTGCAAAGGCACCGTTCGTGAGATAATAAGCAAGGCACCAGAGAAGATACCTGCAGCACCCAGGCCGGCCACGGCTCTGCCCAAAATCAACCCTGTGGAATTCGGGGTAATGCCGCAAACAAAGGAGCCGAGCTCGAAAACAAACAGAGCGGTCAAATAGGTCCACTTAATGGAGTAGAATGTATAGAGCTTTCCGAAAACGAGTTGCAAAGAGCAGGTGGTCAGCAGGTAAGCGGCACCGTACCACCCGACATCCTCGACTGCACTAAACTGATCGGTGATGCGTGGAATAGCTGTGGCAATGATTGTGTTATCCTAGAGGAGAGACCATATTAGTACCGCAGCAAGTGTGTTTCCTCGCCAGCCCCGTTTCTTACTCACCAACGCCATGCAAAACACCGACAAACACAGTGCAATGGTAATCAATGCTAATCGCCATTTTTCGGGATACTGTATTTCCTCGTCTGCATTCTCTTCAACGCCTGTCCCGTTTGTCTCCTCCGTGTCGTGTTTTTCTCCGGGAACATTCTCCTCGGGATGAGGATGCGTAGCGATCTCATTGTCTCTGGGAGTAGAGAGTCTGGTTCCCTCAGAACCCAGGTCGGCCTTTCTCTCACTGGTCGAATTGGTGCGAGACACGTCCGTTGAGCCCTCCAAGGTCTCGTTTGTCATCGTCTTCTCTGCCGCCATTGAGGCGTGAGGCGTCCTATGGCGGAGCTCGGGAGTGGAAATTCAAACAGTAGAGCTGGCGGATATCAGGACCTAAACAACCGTGAGGGTCCCACCTGTCTTCCGCTCTTTGACTTGGATGCTGGCAGATGCCTAGGAGGGTTTGCACAGGATACTTATTAGCCTGCACGCAACGAGCGGTGGTAACATCATTCTTCAGGCAGCAGTGCAAGCAACCCTGCCAGGTGCGAATTTTCCTCCAGCTCGGACGAAGGCGAAGCCGTCGCGCCGTCTAACCATCGCGACACGGCAAGACAAGCGCCAAAGAGCCCCACTAATTGAAGCTGTCCTCCGGCGCGGCCAATCATTGCCGGCATTGGGCCTTTTTACGGTCGATTTTGTCCGTTCTGGTGTCAATTATCCGCACTGCAGAACACGATATGGGTCAGTTGTAGCCAATCACAGCGGAGCGGACATAACGTTATGCTGATCAAACCTAGCAGCAAACGATGCTGATTGGTAGGAGATAACTTTTTTTGGTCCGACAGCCCCTAATTATATAACGCGGTTGCAGGTGACTCAGACTCCCGAAGTTTAGTCAGCAGGCATAGGGATTGGAATCGGAATGTTCCTATAGCGAATTCCATCACAAGAACAATTTGGGGCTCGTACATGTCAGCGGAGTAGAACGGGATTCTGTGGCTACGAATCCGGCAATGCTATGTCTTAAAGAAAGGGATTCTGGCACACGCTTCCCAAGTCAATGCTTCGCTCATCTTTACAGTCCTTATATGTTAGCGAAAACAATAGATGTCTTTTGTAAACAAAACATATGATTGCGGCAGACCACGATCAGCACAGCCACATTCTTAAGCAGCGCAAGGTAGGCTAAAAGCCGACATTATCACCGATTAGTCGATGCCGAGATATTTGTTTCCTTAGTTGAGTAGGTGGGCTTTACAACTGTACCAACCCCCTGACCTAGGCTTAGGCAAATCGAAAAGGCCGTTGCATTCCAGCAAACTATAGTTAAATTTGTACAACGCAGAGTTAGTTTACATATGCATGTTGTGGTCGAGATATATTATTTATTGTTGCTTTCGAGGCACTGCCTCAATACAATCTTCCGTTGTACTCAGTTGCTGTGCATCCGCCTTTTCGGCAGACACGTCTCTCTTCATGTCAATAGCATATGAATCAATGTGTTCGGTAACTGCGAGGTCGTCACCGAAAATCTCGGCAATTTCCTCCAAGGTTTTCCCTTGTGTTTCCCTATGTAGTCCCTTAGCAATACGATCTTCGATAGAGGTTGGGTATGGACAAAATGAGCGAGAATGCAATGGACATGACGGGAAAAAAAAAAGAAAGAAAGAAAGGAAGAAAAAAAAAGAAAGGAAGAAAAAAAAAAGAGAGAAAGAAAAAGAAAGAAGTAACCTACGGGTAGAACATGAAAAAACATAACGCGGCGACAGCGTCACAGACGATGAATATTGCGTAATACCTCCAGCCGATGCTATCAAAGGCTTTAGGGGACAGTTGGTTAAGAAGAAGGCCGACGCTAGTTCCCATAAAGGCACAAACTGCGAAACAAAGAAAGAAAGAAAAAGTAAGCTTATTTTCGAGGTAATTTGTGAAAGTGGACCTACTCGCTGTGGCACGTGAACGAAGAGCAGTAGGGAATATTTCCGCAATGTATACAAGTTGTATGGCATTGTATCTGTTGTCATTAGATTGGCTTTCGGTTATAAGCTCTGTGCAGTGCACCCACCCAAGAGAGAATATGAAGGAAAAAGCAAATATCCATGCAATGGTGAATCCTTGCCCGATCTTGTTATCGCCTGCTGTGAAATATTTGGAGAATACCATGATAAGAGTCATATCAATCACTAACGCAACGGAAGTCCACGCGAGAGGGAGCTTTCGGCCAACCTTGTCGATATATGTCAGACAAATTGCGTTGGCGATCGGGCCCATCATTCCTGCGTAGCAAATTCCCCCTCAATAAGCCATCTACCGTTATATATACTGATAAGTGACACAAATTTGACTTACCGAATCCGGCTGAGACCCAGAGAACCGTCCTTCCGGTAATGCCGACATTAGAAAACAGCCGAGTTTGATAGTAATTGACCACGTTAACACCAGTGGTTTGTAGAAACACCTGCAACCCGATTCCCAACAGAAGTCGGCGTCTATTCGATGGCTTGGTAAACAGAACCCACCACGATTTGATCGTGACTTCACGCTCAAAGTCAATCTGCTGTTTGATCTGTTGAAACTCATGACGATAATAATTTTCGTTGCCGCCAATATCAGAATGCAAGTTTTTGATGACAGTTTTGGCTTCATCATGTCGTTCTCTCTGGATCAGCCACCGAGGGCTTTCCGGAAGCCAAAACAGCCCGATTATTAAGATTATCGCAGGCACACATTGGATGCCCAAGGGAATCCGCCACGCCGCATTCCCTGCAGCATAACTGCCGAACACGCCGACCCAGTTTGCCAGGGCATATCCAATGGAAATGAGCTGCGTCTGGAGCCCGACAATCACCCCCCGGATTTTCGGCGGGGCAATTTCGGCATTATATATCGAGCTCACTGCGTAAACTAGTCCGATGGCGAAGCCGGCAATTATCCGGCCAATGATCAGCATAACGATATTAGCGGCAGCCGTCTGCAGGACTGCCCCGATGAGTGCCAGAGTTGATGCAAGCCATATTGTCTTCTTTCGGCCAAGTGAGTCACCGAGCCAACCGCCGAGAAGATTGCCAATGCCTTGACCACCGCTATATGTCGAGACCACAGCACCAATGAGAGTGTAGGAGGGGTCATGGAAATAAGAAGAGAAAGTCGGCTGGCCGAGAGTTGTGCTAATAATACCTGGTCAATGGCTGTTAGTCCCATGTTTTGAGTGAAGATACTGCAGACTGCCTTACCGGAGTCATATCCATAAATGAGAGATCTTTCGCTAGGCATCAGCATGCACTTGTCCCACTTGCATTCGGGAGGAATCCACTGATCCTTACCCTGTGGTAGCAAATATCCTAGGTCGTATCGGATTAGTAGACAACCAACGAGACACAACACGGTAGGAACCTTACGAGCACCATAACGTGTATGATCTGCCCATTGCAGCTGCCTGTCCCACGATCACTCCGTGAATGACTCGAGTCCAGCTATTACAATGTGGACGTTGAAGAAAAGTGTTGGTCGGCCCTGCCGGAACCTGTCAACGGAGTCCGTACACCTAATCAGCTTCCGTAAGGGCAACTGGGAGTACTTATAGTGGTTTGCATGTTGTGGCCGCCACTGCCTCACCGGAGTCGCCAACGGACTTACTAGAGTATACTAACAGTCGAGATGAGATGTCAATGGATGAAAATCTCAACTAAAACCAGGGGTAACGGTGATGAACCCCGCTTTGGACGAAGAGCACCAGCCGGGAAGATGGCGGTAGGCTGGATAGGCTATCGGGGATCGGTTCCTGTTGATTTTTTCCTACTACTTCTCGCTCTGAGTGACATACATTGCTTTCATGTCACAATGCTCAGAACTAACCCTAGTAATATCTGCGTTGACATCCCTCTAAATGCTTGTGAAATCCCTATAATTGAGACTTAAGTGGGCAGGATCATTCGCAATCCAGGCCAGGACTCTGTATATGCCGAAGAAAAGGCTCGTAACCTAATTTACGACCAATAACTCTAATTGGATGCCGGTTTTGCGGGGTAAGGCCGAACATGTCGGTAATTTAAACCTTGACCGGATAGCCAGTGGAACCAAGACGAAGCGAAGCCAACAGCACTTTAGGGCTCGTTCTCCGTGTAGGATCGATCTGTCAAGATTTCACTTGACTGGTCATTTGATATACCCCGAGCACCTGTGTAACAAGGAACAAGTTTTGATTCTGGTAGGAACTACGTACGATCTGATTGGACAAAGGGCAGATAATTTCTTTTAAAGTTTCTTGGGTAAGATTGCGGACCGACGCGCTCACGGTTATTGGCCAATCATGGGTGAGAAACTGTTTGCGTCACGTGAATCCGCAGCTCTGGGGGGTTTTCTTTTTCCTTTTCTTGTTTCTTTTTCTATTTCCCCACAAGCTTCGGGACATAGCGATAGGTAACAGAGACGATGATTACTTTTCAAGGATAATGGTCCCAGTGGGTTGGTAGACAGAAATACTGCTTCTACCGTCAGTCACCACATCCATATCATCAAAAGCCAGCAGCGGAGGAATAGAAATGATACGCCGTGAGGGCCTGATGAATGGCACTTTCAGGTTGTATTGATGCTACAGCAACATTGCTATTTGAAAACCATCCGTAGATGATTACGGAAAATGGGGAACAGCATGTAGCGATAGTGGACGAGTTTGGAAAGTTGCTAGACTAGACAAAATTTACATGTTCAATGAAGAGGAGGACGTTGGAACGTTGGTTCATTATGTTAACGTTAAAAGGCAGACATGAAGCTTCTCTATATACCCAGTGTAACGTCACACAATAGGGCCTTCACTCCCTCCAGAAATGTCATGGATCATCCGCCCAAACTTCCACACCTGGTCAATCTTCAACAGGGGCTGGCCACTGCTTGTGGCAGATTCTTCTAGTATCACGATATCCGCATCTGCGCCCGCGGCAAATGTTCCCTTTTTGCTTTTTATTCGCAAAGCTGCAGCAGGATTTGTAGTGACTGATTGAAGGGCTTCATGGACCGATGCTCCGGTCCAACTGAGAAAATTGTTGATACAATCAATGATGGGTGTAGCGCTAGATATCATCACGAGTTAGTGAGTTCTTAGCCCCAGATAGATGGAGATGGACTATATGGTTTCTCTTGCCTTCCAGCAATAGTTTCCTGACCCTCCAGCTGCAGTAGGGCGCCAGTTTTGACAATTTTCTGTCCGTTGGTCCACCTGTGTAGCCCGTCTCGGCACCCCATTAGCATTACCGCATCTGTCACAAGAATAACACCCTGGGGATGGGAGCTCCAGGCAAGCCGTATACTAGTCGGATGGAGGTGTATGCCATCTGCAATCAGACCGTAGTATGGCCTTTCCCCATCTGAAAGATCCGGCCTGGTTTTTACCGCCTGGTTTTTCGGAGGGGCAATAAGGCCAAATACACCGGGCTCACGATGATGTATTGGACTCATAGCATTGAACAGATGGGTTACGGCAGTAGCCCCGGCTGCAACGGCATCTTGTGCCTCCTGGTATGTTGCTGCAGTATGGCCAATGCTCGTAATTATGCCCATGTCTGACAGCGCACGGATTGCGTTCAGAGCGTCGTCCCGTTCAGGTGCCAGAGTCACCATTTTGACGTAGTGTCGGAGATTATCCTCTCCATAAACTTGTTTGACCAACTCTGGATTTGTTCGATTCCCAAGACAGAAGATTGCCTCTTGACTGTGGCACCCTGTCCGATTATGCGCGAAGAACGGGCCTTCCAGATGTGCCCCCAGGGACTCAGCTCCTAATGAAGGATCTCTGCTGGAGCCAGTGGGCCGTAGAAGAGGAAGAAATCTATGATATACATGCTGAAACTGACTAGTCATGGTTGGGAGATAGCTCGTCGTCCCCGTTGCAAGCAAACGCCGATTAGTCTCAAGTAGACCTTTTTCGAAGTCGGCTGTTGGCATATCTGGATCGAGCCCGGAAAAGTCAAACCCGAATGCTCCATTGAGCTGCATGTCGATGAAACCGGGGCATATTATTTTCTTTTTGAGGTCTATTGTTTCAGTTGTCTCGGCGGCTGGAACGTCGACTTTGGGATCGATGATTTGACCATTTCGACAATTGACCCAAACTTCGTCGTCGACAGTGAGCCCATTGTCGCGGAACACCCGTCCGTTGATGAACCTAACGCACTTGGCCATTGTGAGATATTGTTAGATTTCGGCAGCTAAAGGAAATTCGAGATGATGTCGTCGAGCTGTCAAGCGATACTGATTTTCGCGTTGTTGGGAGGCAGTGTTTTTTCTTTTCTTTTCTTTTCTTTCCGTTTTCGTCTGATATGATGCTCTGAGCGACAAAATGAGTTAAAGGAAGTTATGGTACGTGTTAAAAATGATTGTTGCTAAGATTTGTGACCATAACTAAGAAGCGGTGGATGCTACTGTTTCCTACAGAAACTGTCGAGTGGTAACTCCACTATCCGGGGTTGTATCAAAATTTTGTGAGGTTGCGGCGATCCACGGGACGGTATCACGGAAATTTCAATGCTGCAAAGATTCTATTATCTTGAGAAAAGCACGTAATGTTAGACAGCATCTGAAACTGGGCAAAGGTAGTTAATTTTGCACTTCCCAATATTTGGGCGCTGTATTTCGTGGATATGTGGATATGCGTACACATGTAGTATGACTCGGTATTTCCTCGATCTAGGCGAGCAAAAATGGAAGCGGAACATTACACTGACGAGAAGAGTATGTAGGAAAGGAAATGGTCTCTTTGGGCTTGCGATCGCTCGTCGTATGGTAGCGGGTCCATTTGAATAAACGAATCTTGAAGACAGAGACATCAAATTGCACACCACCAGTCTCGTATACTGCCCTGTAAGGACGACTGGGATTGATATTACTACGCATTGATATGATGACCAGAACTGACTTCCATCTGAATCTCCTTAGTGACTGTCCATCAATCGCACTACGTTAGTATAAATAGATACAATAGGTAGGAGAGACACAAACTATTCTATTCCTGCGTGTACGAGGTTCTCGTATAGTTTGTGTCTGGGGTGCCGATCAGAGTCAACTACTGTTAAGTGCATGATGTAAAGGAGTTCCCAAGACATAAAAAGTGCCGAGATTGTGCTGAAAAATCAGCAACACGACAGCCAAAAAGGATCGTGAAATGTAGTACTACAACATCAGACGTCAGGAGCTATGAAAAACGAGTAATTGTCCATCAGTGCCGTCGGCCTCCACAACGAGGCGATCAAACACCATCTCCAAACTCGTAGTATTTAGTCCATCTCTGGTTATATGACGGAAATGAAAAAAGTTAGCTAATGAATACTTTGGTTCTGTTCTGGCCTCACTCACCGCATCGTATGGCTTTGCCTTGTTCACAAACCTAAGATCGGTTGCTAGCCGGATGACGTTGTTCGGGTCGTGGTTCACAGTGGATGCGTGTATCTAGTAGTACATATTTGTTACTTGATGGGCGGCCAGCACAAAGAGAGTACACTACATACCGCATGTGGCTTGTGAAGGACGACGTCGCCGGCTTCGTAGGCCGACACCAGCCATCGTCGGTTGTATTGTTTGGCAAACGCTGCGGGCGTTTCCGACAGAAGCCCAGTCGACATCATGTTCTGGTTGAAAGCACTTCGGGCCTCTTCATCGCTGAGACCGCACTCACGCGCCTTCTTTGTGAAATTCTCCTCGAACTCCTGTCCGACCTGATCGCCTAACGCACAGTTGGTGAAACCATCACGAGCACGGGCTGCAGGGACACAAACCGTCTTCGAGATAGATCAGGCCTCCCCCTGTGAGGCTGATGTCGCCTATGGGCACCCAGGCGGTCACACTGGTCGGCTCCCCATATCGGAGAAAGATCTGATCGTAGTGTACGCCAATTGGCTTCGTATTCGGCACGTTGTTTCTCAGCAGCGACCTTTTGAGACCCAGAGTGTCGTCTCTCCAACCGGTGAATTTGGCAATAAACTCAAGCAGAGCGGAATGTCTGCATAGATCGTCGGTGTACCAGTCCTGATAATGCGCCTGAATGGCCAGGTCGACAAATGCCTGGGCGCTGTCTTCTCCTGGCCGTCCGTTCATCCCGGCAGCCCCGGCTCCGATCCCGGGAAAATCATTGGGGGACCTGTCCGGGTTGAAGATGCCCTGGATAGGCGCAGTGTTTGCCTTGAGGACGCCGGTCGGGGACATCATCTCAAAATACTTTGCGCGGGCTCGTAGCACGTCTTCGCGCGGGATCAGGCCCTTGAGTAAGAGCATACCGTCCTTGTCGTAACGGGCGCGCAGGACATCGAGCGGCTCGTCCGGATACGAGGCTTGTAACAAACGGACATCCTGTGCGGTCAAGGTGCCATCGCTCACTGCGAGCGTGACGTTTGTACCAAGTTCGACTCCCGGCATATTGAAGGTGGAAGACTGGACACACAGCGCTCATGAGAGCCGAAGCCTGTCGCCGCGCGGCTTATTATAGTCTCAATCGGCTATTGGGGGTTCATGTTGAGAATAGGCCCTTATCCCCATTTCCCGATTACGGTCGAATAGCCATCAACCAACGTCCTTGTCTCAGTCTTCCAGTGGCCTAACAAGCCTTCCGCCGGGGAGGGGGGCAAGGCGTGGAGATGCCCGCCCACATCTAGGTCTTCCCCGCACGAGATGTACGTACTTACTGGTAAACTTGTCGATCGCCAGCCGGCAATCGAGTCATTCGTTACTTGATCAACCCCGAATCAACCCAAAATCAACCGATTCGTCGAATTATTTTCGCGAGAAGGCCAGCGGACGGCAGCATTTTGGGAGGGGAGGGGGCAAGCAGTGTCAAGACATGTGGCAATATCTTCTTTGATGAATGCGTCAACCGCAACAACAAAACACAAATTACACGTGTCGAGGCAAAGAAAACAAGCATTTTGCTTTCGAACATCGAGAACCATGGGCCACTGCATGCCCGGGGTGAGATGAGTGGTCGTACCGTATCCTGATGTCTGGTGCGGGCAGAGGAAATAGCATCCCGAACCCTAACCCTAACCCTAACCCCTGACAAGGTGCGAGCCGGAGAAGGGGTGAACTTTGTAAAGCCTGTCCAACTCCAGACACAGTATCCCTTCCTCTTCGTTCTTTCTTCGAGTGCGGATGCAGCACGACCCGAGCATCGCCAACATAATCATAATATCATGGCGCTGGTGTGCAGGTCATTGGAGACTGCAACGTTGACGCTCTAGCTGGAGATGCTTGGCCAGCCACGCTAACACGAGATGCGATTGGACGCAGCCCGCAGGATCCCTGGACGCCCTGGAGGGACTCGAGGCAGCGCATGTGCGGCCGAAGCGACCAGAGACAGAAAAACGACACCAGCCCGCATAACGAAAGCTGCTCGTTGTCTGCAACGTACATGCTAAGTGGTCGGTCTATGTCGCCATGTCGCGTCAGACAAGCTCGTTTGCCCAGGCGACGAAGGTGACGCCGGTCGCAGGGACCGATAACGAGTTTGACGCGATTGTGCCGTGGGATTGGTGTGGCGGCCTGTCAGTCTTTTCTGCTCTCCCCCTTTTGCTTCAACAACGATAAACAATAAACAAAAGGACGGCTCTCGAACGTCCAGGTACTCTGGACAAAGACACTGCGGCTGACAGAACAGACACCCAGGCACGCTCATGGCGGCTACACGGTCAGCCTGATCTTCGCCACCGCGCGCGCCTATTTCGCAGCCAAATATCCCGATCATCCACAGCCCGACCCGATCAATGTGCACGCCCAGTTTGTGCAGCCCGCGCCCCGGGGCCGGGTCGTCCTCAGTGTCGTCGAACTCAGCCATGCCAGGCGATACTCGACCGTCGAAGTCAAGCTGCGCGACCCCGCCGGCAAAGTGTGTACGGCGGCGACGCTGATCCAGGGCAATCTAGCCACTGAGCAGGGCGCGTCCATTGCGGTGCCCCCGACGTCGGTTCCGCGCGACGAGCTGCCACATCGAGAGCGTGACTGCGACGTATTCGAGCACGGTCCGCTCCTGACCAAGATCATGCCCGTCACGGCCAAGATGCGCGTCCTCAAGCGCAAGGGCGCGCGCACCCAGTTTCTCAGTCGCAACGGGATGCTGAACGTGAAGGAGAAATGGGTCAGCTGGGCGGACCCGGACCAGAAACTGGACGTGATCAGCTTGGGTAGCGTGTGTGACAATGTTGGTTTTCCTCGCCCAGTTTCCTTTGTCTTGTGATGTCACGTAGCTGAAGGCCCTCGCCTCTAACCTGTGGAGTAAACCAAACAGCTTCTCCCGGCCCCCCTGAACTTTGATCCCACTATGGCTGCTGCCAGCAAATACGTGTTCCCGACGCTATGTATGTCAATTGAGATCAAGAAGAACCCCAACAATGCCGAGTGGCTGTTTCTCGAGGTTCTCTGTCACAGCATTCGAAATGGACGGTTTGATAGCGACGTCCGGGTCCTGGACGAGCACGGTGATCTGATTGCTCTGAGCAAACACGTCTCGGTGATGGCGGATATGACCCGCACAAAGACCAGCAAGATGACTATAGGAGAGGACTATTCGAAACTCTAGTATGTTGTGGACGAGAAGCATATTCTTGTAAGGGACGAGCGGTCTACTGGCGTCTTTTTGCTGGTCGACTACGGGCTACAGAGAAGAAGAAATCGCACAATTGCACTGCAAGCTCAGCAGATTCGGGTCGTCAAGCCCTGTGGATTCAGGTGATCATATGTTCGTTTCTATCTTTCCATTCGAGATCGTGTCACTAGTTCCTCCTCCATCAACCAACACACTAGATCCAAACGCAAGATGACTTATTCTTTGAAAGGGACTGCATTTGGCAAGGTTTTCGGCGTACCGTGACGCGGCTTGGTCTGGATTAAATGATCGAAAGAAGCCGCCTGTTCGACCCGTGGGTTAAAGGGTTCAAAATCCCACAGATAGCCCAAGGTCCGAAGTAGAGAGCTGGCCGAGTACGAGACTGTTTGTCCGGCAGTATTAGTTCCTTGTTGCTCGACGTAGCCTTTCTCCACCCAGTCAGAGATGAGCAGAGTCGGGATTCGCCCTCCCAGGCGGTTGAACAAAAAGGTATAGTTCTGCCCGCTGGGCGTGCTCGCCGTGTACGTCAAATCGTCGGGACGAGGGGCCAGCGGCGGTGGAACATGGTCGTGGAACCCGCCGGCTTCGTCAAAGGTGAGCACAAACAAGGTGTTTTTCCACTGCGGGCCAGCGCGTGCGGCGTTATATACGCGGCGTATCAGGGCCTCGCCATCCGAGACTCGGCCGGTAGGGTGCATCGAGTTGGTGCCGATTCCGCAGCACGAGGGGTTGATGTAGGAAAACTGGGGGAGCTTCCCGGCCGCGGCGTCGGTGTAGAACTGGTCCAACTCGACAATCTTGTCCTGGTTACCGGTCTGGTACGTCCAGTTAAAGAAGCCCGCGTCCGGACCGGTTCCACCGGCCGGGTCCCAGTAGTTGAGCCAGCTGGTGTTTGTCTGATTGAGTGCTTCCCAAATCGAGATCTGGGGGAGGCCATGCACATCAAACGTGGCATCGTTCGAGCCATGACCATACGACGTCCCAGAGAGGAGGGCAGCCCGGTTGGGATTAGTGGGCTACGCACAAGTCAGGTCAGTCTGTCGCTGCTCTCACCGGATCGGGATGGTTTTGGGAGGCTCGAACATACCCCGGGCACGTCCGAGTGCCAGTGGTTGAAAGTCAAAAAGTTCTTCACCAGAGTGGTAAGCACCGGGACCTGCTTCTCAGTGTAGTAGTTCATCACTTGCGTGGCGAGCTCTTTCCGGTTTGCCTTGGAACCATACAGGCGCAGCTGCTCGTGGACAAAGCCTTTCTGGCTGGGCTTCAGTTTATGACTCTGGATGAGTGATTCGTCGGGGACAAAGGTCTCATAGAATTCCAGGTTGTTGCCATACACTGCATGGTCCGGATCGTCGGCCACCGAATCATAGTCCTTGGCTGCACTGCAAACGATGCCTGCCGACGGGTCGCTCAGGTTGTATGGGTTACAAAACGGTCCGCTGTTGATCGGGTTGTCCAGTCCCCGGATCTTCTGTCCGCCCAGAAGGTTATCCAGGGAACGGTTTTCCATCACCAGGACCACGACATTCTTGATCTTGTCCTTGAAGTTCTGAATGGAAGCGGCCGACCCGGGTTGGTGGTGCTTGACCGGGTTCGCAGAGACTGCAGTAGCAATGCCCAAAAGGCTAACAAGGGCACTAGACCGCATTGCAATGGGCGACTTCTTCGGAAGCTGTGATGACTTCTAAAGTGATTCTTTCTTTCCCTTGTTCTGTCAGCGAGCTCTGGCCGTGGTATGAAGAATGCTTGCAGACTTGGGACATTGCATGCATTTATTTATGCTTCCCATTTTTCTACACCTTTCACGCTCGACTATTCGAAAGTGTTCCTCGTGTAAACCCCCGCTCGACAGGTACAGTCGCGCTCTCTCTCTCTTTCTCTGAGCAACAAGTAGTTATCCAATGGCAAGTCATGATGCCTCCACATGCAATTCTCGTCTTGGTTCCTAGATTTCTTCCGCGTCATCCCTGTATGTCCAATGAACTTGGCCAAAGGAAGCACGACAGGCCGAAGCTGTGCTCAAGGACCGGTAATTCATAAATATACATGGTGGACTAATTCCATCGGCGTCGATGCGTCCAGAAAATTGCCATGATAGGAAAATGCCAAATGACGAATATCCAAGCCCGCTTGACCGATTCGCCCACTTGTTCCGATCTCGCAAGCCACGTGCGCCTACTTGGGGACGCACCAAGTGGGATCAACAATGCCCTACCAAGCAGCGGCAAACAACCTCGTGTTGGCTTTTGGCCTTTTTATTGGCCTTGAAGACCATATATAGATTTTGTCGTGCACAACCGCAACAACGAGAACGATTGTTTGCTGTTCGGCGTGTTCACCGATCAGAATTTTCAAGGTCGTCGCCTTTACCGTCCTTTAGTGTGTTCACGGGGGACAAAAATATTGACCGCTGTGAATGCTACAATCTTGAATCTTTTCTCTTCCAATGTCAATGTCGAGAAATCAAAGTGAATATCTAGCATACTATAGTTTAAAACATCCCTCTACAGGAACCAGGAGCGACATAAGAAGAGCTCCCTCAAGAGTTGTAGGAAAGGGCTATCATTCGGTTTCTATACCTTTCTTTTCCATCTCCGAACATTCATATAGCTCTTGCTTGTACTTTTGACATTTCTCTTGGTAGTTCTAGTAACCAAGTAACCAATTTTTGTTTTTTTTTTTTTTTTTTTTTTTTTTTTTTTTTTTTTTTTTTTTTNCATGTATATATATATATATTTATTCCTATAGATACATCATTTGTTTAATCTCGTAACAATCAGCACGTTACTTCAATCTCGATATGCCAGACAGAAAGCAATTATTTTGCTGCAAAACCGCAAGCAAACTGATCAAAAAAGCATCAAAATGTAATGATTTCGTAGCAATCACACTTGGTATTTCGGACTTTCTCCATCGCCCCAACAAAATCTGGTATTACTAATCGTTTTACACGAGCTGGAAACAGAAATTTGGCGCCTTGGATATCATCTGCTCCCCGTGCTCTTCTCCGTAAGTCTTGAACGAGCCAGTCCATAGGGGCATGTCAACCCACACATGGCCACATGTATAGCTTAGTTGTCGGAGTTTGGCCTACCATGCGTAGAAATAATAGAAAGACCTGTATAAAATCATTGGTTTATTAATACCACTATGCCATTAAGTTCAACCTTGTCATCTACTCTTTGATGCAACATTAGCTATACGACCGGCTTAAAAGAATGAAAACACTCATCTGGGTGTAAAATGGACTGGCGTACTCGTCTTGTCCGGACGCTCACATCAATGCCAAAATTTGTGTATGTTTTTCGGGAAAGGAAAAAAAAGAGAAAACAACTTGAAATGGTGCTAGAACTACCTGGTAGTGGACTTGGGCTATAAAGAACGCTCAACTCTCGCCGTGTACAGGTATAAGTAACCCGCCAAGAGTCCCCCTATAAGAGACGGTTACAAGGTAACTAAGCTAGCTATTCTCCCGACCGCAAAAATTCGGGCTTGATCAGACCAATCAATAGGCATCTCATGTCTTGAACTTGACCTTACGCCGAGGGATTGGCTGGAGACTAACTCAAAGTTGTATGTAAGATTGCCTGCCACTGATTAGGTTACGAGTAGAAGTTAGAATAGGGTCGCTGTCGAATGCGAAGCTTTTGGTGATCAACCTTAATGGATTGATCGGCACCACCACCCAACCTCTTCTAACAAAAATAATCGGGGCAATGTTGATCACTTGCATTATTCTATGTAAGGGTCCAAGATACGTACACAGTATATAGGGTCGACCTATCTTCCACTTCGCATTGAATAGTGCCATGCTATATACTGAGATAGGCGACTACCTGTCAAATGCACGAGTCAGCTCCAGTTCGACTAGTCTCGCGCGGTATGTGCCCCTTTTCGGTATGCACAACAGTAAGACGGAGTCACAGAAGAAGTTTGTCGGCGATTTCTTTCCAGTAGCTAGGCAATGCGGCAAAAACACAAGAGTTGTGCTTGGTTACAGGTAGCTATGTTTCTGTACTGTTGTACTCGGTAAACTTCTGCATGATTTATTCTTAGTACAACTCGGCAAAGCTCCGACAAGCTTCTGACCTGCGATCTGCGCGGTTCTCGCCCAAAGCTGCTGTAGTAGTATGACTCGTTAGCATGCACTCACCACATTAGCCGACCTTAGGAGCACATTCTGAAGCTTACTCGTCAGCGTTGCATCTTTTAAGTTGAACTACGGCACCGTTACGGCCACTTAGGGTTCCGACAAATCGTAGCTCCGCGAAAGCCTCTGTATCTGCCCAACCGAGAAGGAAGTTGTTGACGAACGGCTCTAGAAAATGTCTGAGGAAGAGAACTAATTATAGTAGGACTCTTCCCTGTCACAATGAGAGAACGGGTTTGCCAGTTCGAAACACATGACATATCGGTGTGATCAGTGCTCAACTTAGTCCGCCGTGTACCCTAGGATTAAGCCCCAATCCAGAAAGCTGAACCACCACACTAGCTAGCTATCAAGTCAGCCGACAACTAGCTGGACGTATCCGCTCCATTGTTCATGGTTTTAGTCCCGAACAACCGCAAAAATGGTAATGTCAGCCTGTACTAAACTGGTGACCACCCTTGGGGTCTTTGTTGTAGCTGCGGGCATGCCGGGAGGCCGAGTAATGCAACCGACCTGGTCACCCCGAGCCCTGCCCAAGTGTATATAAGGAGAATTGCTGGCGCTTTTTGCCCTGGACGCAGTACAATACTGGAATCGGCTTACTTACAACTTCCCGGAGTACTTTCTCAAGATGCGATCAACATTCAAACAAGCAGGGCTCGCCTTATTGGCTCCCAGTCTCGTTGCCGCAAGCCCTCTCAAGAAGATGGCAAAGCGCGATGCATCTGACTACACTGATAACGCCGTCTGCTCCGCGTACGTTGTACTCTTCTAGATCTAGCCCCTACCTACCGTTGTGGCGATACTGATTGGTACGAATGTATGTTTTGGCAGTGACGCCTTGATGAAGTATTATCAAACCGACAACACTGGTCTCTGGGGGAAAGATCTTTGGTGGCAGTCCGCCAATTTCATGTCTTCTATTGCAACCCTTACTTCTCTCAACTCGGCCTACCTGTCTGAACACAGCAATGTGTTCTCCAATACACTCAATACTGCAACGGGATACGGCAACTACGTTAACTTTCTCAACAACTGGTATGACGACGAGGGCTGGTGGGGAAATGCCTGGTTAGATGTCTACGATGTCACTCATGACCAAACATACCTAAACACGGCCATCACAATCTACAATGATATAGTCGGAGGACTTGGCACTCCCTGCGGGGGTATCTGGTGGAGCAAAGATCAGACCTACGTGTCTGCTATTTCTAACGGTACGGTCAACATGAAATCCCAGTTGGACCCGGATCTACGATCTAACATAATTCCTGGTCTAGGTCTTTATATCGAGCTTGCTGCTGGCATTGCCGCCCGTGTGGGCTCCGATCAAGCAGGCGATTACCTTGCCCACGCACAACAAGGCTGGGACTGGTTTTTCAGCGTCGGTCTCGTCGATAGTGATAACCTAGTCTTCGACGGGGTGGACAAGGACAACAACTGCGCACCAAAAGGAACTAAATTCACTTACAATCAGGGAGTTATTCTCGGTGCTGCTGCTGAATTATACAAGGCCACTGGCAACCAGACCATCCTTGATCAAGCCGCTGCTCTTGCAGATGCCTCCACCGCTGCTGGATCGGCTGTTACTGACGCCAACGGCATCCTCCATGATGGATGCGACAAGAATGAAAACTGTGATGAAACTGCTGAGATGTTCAAAGGACCCTATATCCGGGGACTAGCTAAACTGCAATTGGCTTACCCGCAGGACAACTGGAAGGACTTCATCATAAGGAATGCCCAAAGTATCTGGAATAATGATCTTCACTTTGAGCAGACCGACGCCGGCTCATCCTGCAAGCTTGGCCAAGACTGGGCTGGCCCTTATACGGATGGAAACGCAGTTACACAAGGAGCAGGCTTGGATGCTCTAAACGCTGCTCTGGCCATCACTAGATAGATCAGACAACACTTTCCTTCGTTCAGTGGTCATGATGTGATTGTCTCAAATGTGTATATGTGAAAACTTGTAGGAGTGTACATAGTGTGTCGATGGTACATATAACTTTCTATTTTTATCCAATGATTGACTTGTCCCAAATAGAGGACACGAACAATGAATTTTGGTCAAATCGACTCGGACATATTATGTACTAACGTAGTCAAGTGCTACTTTCATAAGCAGATTGAACTTGGACTTATTTGTGATTAAACATAATTAAACATGGAGATAAAGTAGTTATCGCTTAGTAGATTCCGATGTAACGTTGATACAATGACTCTGTTTCATAGGTAGCTAGTTGACCTAGCAAACTCCACCAACTAACCCTTTTGAAAGCGATGAACGTCAGCACTGTCGGCGTGCTCACTTAATGAGCGTTCTCAAGATTGCTCAAAGCTTATATGGGCGGCAATATTTGATGCGAATATTCCAAGATCATAAGCACGTCGCTATGTTTCATCAACGTGGATTCGCAACTAGTATATAATTGGTTGCACGTTTCTCTCAGCCTTGTTTTGGGTCAGCAAGCTACAGTGGTGGAAAATAGGGCACCGTACTTTGCACACGCCCCGCCAGATCGAGAGCTCATGTTTCACCACAGTAATTTCTGATATGGAAATCCATTGTGGAAGGTTTACATATTCTAACCGAGTAAAAAGACCAGAGTGGCCATGTTCTGCTGAAGAACGTTACGGAGAGAACGTCATCTTCTTGAAATATTACGATTCCTATGTAAACTGCGGGGATCATGATCTTGAACGAGAATTCCGCTCAAGGTCTTTCCAATATCGATGGAAGCATTCAAGCGTATAAGCAATCTCTGGGAAGCAGTCTTCTTCCTAATCAAATTCCAATAGAATAAGTAGGATGGGTAATTGCGTAATCCTCTGGTTTTATAAATAGGTTGTCCCCTGCAGGCAGGGGACTGCAAGTAGTCGGCCTACCGGGGTGGGCTCTAGTTGGTCAGGGTCTTATACATTTCTTCACATCGAGTCAAATTTGCACCAACTTCAAGCTGTTGCTATGCGTGAAAGGATCTCGCAAGCTGGCTTCTCTTGTATCTTTGCTAGAATTTTCCCTTATCCCAGTGTCTCTAGTCCGGCTTCCGTAACTATATCGTGAGCTCAATCATCACAGACATCTCCCTACTCCAACGTTCGCAGCCTCAATCCTATTATGAGTGGATGGCGAGATGTTTGGGTAAGCTTAATTAAAGTATACGCTAAACAGGTAGTAGCGTGTGGAGTGGAAGTAATGATCCATCTTATATGTTTGTGTGATCCGCGAGGCTTATTGTGCCATAGTTGTTGAAACGAATATGTAGGATTCTAATATCACTGCTGTCCTTACAGCATCATGGCGCCCAAAGTTAGATGCAGTCAGAGCTTGGGACGGTTGTTGGGGTAGAACGGTTGCTCGATAAGAAGTACAGGTAATTGCTGGGTAGCTTTGTCAGGAATTACCAGGGATGTCCGGTAACTATCAACATGCTCTACCGCCACTGCTTCGCCCTCATAAGCTGTTGTATGTTCATACCACCCATCCTCGGTTATTCTCTAACAAGCTGAGAAATAATTACTGTTTAATGATCTACATCAGTTGTGTACCTTGAGAATCGCAAAGTATAACTCGCAAAAATCTCAAATACCCAGCTGTAACGCAATCATTCGCTCGAAAATGACGAATTTGATACAGGTGATACATCGAACTGTCCCGGATATATACCGAATTACGAATATCTACCTCTACCGAAACAGTAGTACGGGGAGAACTGGCAAAAGGAGAAATGCCCACATTTGATTGACATCTTGCATTGAAGATAGGCTACCTAGCGTATTGGATGGCCAAGGTTTCCAAGGCACTCCGGTTTAGATACCAAAGAAATCAAGCATCACAGGTGGATCAGAAGGGGCGAAGTGCCCGACTCCCTGACCAAAGTAGCCCACAAGCTGTGAGCCGTCCCCGTAGACGATTTCGGTGTATTCAGGTCCCTCAGGAACGTTTCCGGTGATGTTTTGGGTGTTGGTGACGCCCAGGACGGCTGACCACTGTTTGAGCTGCTCATAGCCGCACTGGGGAACGACCAGCCAGTCCGCCAGACCGTGAATAACCTGCATGCGTGGACGACGGCCCGAATATCCGGGGTATGCATTGTGTACAAATGCTGCCCACTCATCTGCGGAATGCTGCAGACCCTGGGCGCACGTCTGGTTGCTACCCGAGGGTGTCGGGTCACCCTGTGATCCGGCGAAGCACGCGAAAGCAACCCCCGAATAGGCAGCGCCGGCCTCGAACACGTCGGGATAAGAGCCAATCATGACATTGGTCATCATGGCGCCCGAAGAAGCTCCCATAACGTACACTCTGGAGGAATCTGCATTGTAGGTCGAGATAGTATAGTTCACCGTGCTGACGATACCCAGTGCATCGCCTGAGCCACCGTGTGTCAACGATCCGGCATTATTGACGTCCCAGCAGTTTTGGAATCTTGTAGTCTGCGGGACGACGACGATGAAGCCCTTGCTGTCTGCATACGACTGCAATTGACTGTCTGAAAACCACTCTCCAGCGGAGCCACCGCAGGGGTGCAACTGGAAACAGAATATCAGCGGTTGTACTGCTTTTTTCCTCTGAAGAGGCTGCATAACCTACCGCGACAACGACCGCAGGATTTTGTGCGACCGAATCAGGAACGTAGATGTACATCTGAATCCCAGTGGGATTGGTACCAAAGTTGGATACTTGCTGGAGAGATGCTCCCCATACCGCGCTCGCCGAAGCGAGGAAGGGCACAATATTGCTCACTTTCATTGTAGCTGGAGATGGAGGGAAGAAATATAAGTCACTACGAATTTGAATTTGCTTTGACACTCCTTTGGGTGTTCAATCGTCCCATTTTATAACAGACATCTCTGTGAAATTCAGTTGTTGAATGTTGCTATAAATGCCGATTGACATTGCCGATATGCCAACTTACCTGCATCTTAAGGGGAACACTTTTATAATCATATGGACGTCTTTGTATAAATTCACCTGTTGGATGTAGCTATAACTGCCGATTAGCATTGCCGATAAGCCAACTTACCTGCGTCTTGAGAGCAACAGTTCTGAAACTTTAACATATGCCGAGGTGAGCTAGAACAGGCACTTTTCCTTGTGGGGGTTGTAGATCCTCCCCAAACCATCCGTGCATAAAGCAAATGTTACCAATATCTTCACTTCTACGATACAAGGATCGCGTAATATCGCTCTATTTTTCTAGGTCTTCTTTGCCGACAGGTAATGCCATAACTTCTAACTTTTGAACCCTCCATTCTCTCAACAATCGCTCAATTTTAAATGTTTCCAATTTAGAGAGTAGTAGCAAGTATCCACACATCCCAAGCTCTTGTAGAAAAGTGGACAAAGAACTAGTTTACTTTCAGTAAGATAAGCTCCATTTCCCCAAAGCCGATAAGTTTAATCCCCAGAATATTGATAAGCTTAAATCCCAGGCAGCTGATAAGCAAGTCATAAGCGAGACTGACAGATCTTTGATTCCCCACACTCGGCATATAGACCAACGCGTCACTGTAAGGGTAGATTTTAAGGTTTGATATGGCCATCAACATTGCGTATGTCCTCGATATGTATTTAGCCTAGATTCTTATAATGATTACAAATGATACCGCACCCCCACTGCATTGATTTTTGAGAAAACCATACATATCATTACCACCTTCAACCCATCCTCGCTTGATAGAGATATGTCTAGATAACTTGAATCCCTTTTAGAGAATTGTTTATAATTATATCTCACTAGTATAAAGTAGCTTTCATCAAAGATGATTGGGGGCATTCGGGCACTAATACATACGAGGCGAGGCAATTGCCAAAAGTAAGCCTTAAAGAGAGAAGGGCGTACGCCCTGCTATTTTCGTTCCTTGCTCTGATATCTGATACTTTGCTCGCCTTGTCAGTCGGCTGTCCAATTGAAAGTCTGGTCCCTGTCAACGCTTATAATCTATAGCAATCCGGTACAATATTCCTTAATTCTGTTACCTCCGTTGGCGTATGTTGATCCTTTCCCATACTATAGTTTTCTCTCCATCATACATGCCAACTTCAGTCGAAGCACTACTTTTTAGGACGTAATAGTGGAAAGTTGCATTGCGGCAAATCACGATATAAGCACCATTGCGAGAAGTAGAGGTTACGGTCAAGTTTGTGCTTGCTGGCAAATCATGAACTAATCTTGGAGCAAAGTTTTAGTGACAGTAAATATATAAGAAGAGGCTTGGATATGACTCGGAATACTATTTTTACCCATGTCTCCAATACGGATACCTAGTTGTCAGTTTATAGGAAGCGATGCTTTCCTACGTGTAATCTCCCGGTAACGATGGACCACATTGTATTGCTGTACATTTGTGGCAGAATAGACATATTTGATATCTATGATTCATCCCGAAAATCCGAGAGCATTGCATATCATTCTCCAGTAATAAGAAGCTGCTCTCGTATGATTAGGAACGGTGACAATAGAGTATGATATGCGAAATCACATTTCATCCTAATGACGATCAAACTATAACTCGATTCCCATGGGAAGCATACGGCAACTCAAATGATAGATCCCATAGAGGCAGAAGTGATTTTTGAATTCTAATTAATATTAACTAATATAAATTTCCCCGCAAATGACATCAGCTCCCTTACTCACAAGGCGTGCACTAGTAAAAAGGCTGCATATAGCCCGGTTATACACAGGCCGCCTGCAGCTAATTGCTGCATTACCGATTCGGCTGATGTTCTTCAAATCATAAGAGTACTGTTTACCTTTCTTGATGCCCTAATGGCCCTTGCTTATGATTGCGAAGATTTATGTCGGAGTTATTTAGTGGGAGTGTGTTCATTTTGCTATAGACATATCACGTCTAGCACATATCTTTGCGATGCCACTATTTTATTGGACTCCTTCCATTCGTATGTAACCAATCACAACTCGTGGACGGATGTAAGGGAGTTTATAGCACATGATTGAGTGGCCAGCATGAATTACCAGTTAAAATATAACGACCGCACGAGGCCGAAATGTGTACGAGCTGGCAGGGCTGGCCCAGACTCTCGGTCGGCCTACGAATCGCTTTTTCGGAGCGGCTTTAACCTAAATGCCCGCAACTTGGAGTTCCGCTTAAACCCGACCTCACACTACATGTACGTCCGACTACATTTTTATCAAGTATATAAAAACGGCGTGTTACCAGTGCGCCACTAGCAGAAAAACGGAGAGTAATCAACAAGTGTTTTCAATAATTCATATAAGCTCGCTTATACTGTCGCGGTTCAGTTGCTCCAAGATGGTCAAGATACTCGCAGTGCTTGGCGCAACAGGAAACCAGGGCGGCTCTATAGTGGACTATGTTACCACAGATCCGGTGTTATCCAAGCAATACTCAGTACGGGCTTTGACGCGTGACCCTCAGAAGCCGGAAGCTCAAGAGCTTCTCGCAAAAGGCGTGGAACTGATGGCTGCGGATGCAAACGACATCGAATCCTTAAAGAAAGCTTTCACAGGCGTCCACACGGCGTTTTCTGTCACGACTACCGTTTATGATGATCACACCAAAGATCGAGAAGTTCGTCAAGGCCGTTCCATTGCTGACGCAGCTATTGAGGCTGGGGTTCAGTACTTGATCTACAGTACTCTTCCATCTCCTTCTTTGGTGTCCCAGGGAAAGTACAACAATGCCGTCCATTTCGACTCAAAATACGAGGTAGAGCAATATATTCGGTCTTTGCCTATCAAAAGCGCCTTTTTTGCACCAGGAACTTTCATGCAGAACTTCACTGGGTCAATGTCCCCATATCCAGTTGGCGACGGTACCTATGCGTTGACCAACATTGTAACAAGTGATGCGAAGTGGGCATTGATTGACATCAAAGACACTGGCAAGTTTGTGGGAGCAATACTGTCCGAGCCGGAGGCATTCGAAGGAAAAATCCTGCATGCGGCAAGCAGGCTATACACAACAACCGAAATGGTTGATATCATCAGCAGCGCCACAAGCAAGACTGTGAAATATAACCGGGTCTCATCAGATGTCTTCAAAAATTACCTACCTCCCGCTGCTGCCGAGAACCTGGTGGAAATGCTCCTTTACATTGAAGAATTCGGCTATTTCGGACCTGATACACAGGAGAAGATTGACATCGCAGCCAAAGTGGCAAAGGGAAAACTCACTACTTTTGAAGAGTTTTTGACCAGCAATTACCCACAAGGAATGCAGTGAAAGAGCTCAGCTGTTAGTTGGCCACTATAATTCTTGTTCTGTTTATGCCGATGGCGGGGTGTTGTAATTGACCAGTCATCGGGAGCGCCTCAGTTGTAGACTTAACGAAAAAAATAGGGAAAATCACAAATATACATAATTTAAACGGAAACTCTTCCTTTCCTCAACTTTTACATTCCTAAATTTGGGGAAGGTAAAAACTGTCAGTGCAAAAGACGTGTACATCTTTGGAGTTGCTTGGCCGCAGCGAAGGCAAAGCTTGTATAAACACAATGTGCATTAGACCGAAAATCACTGTTTTACCGATGGATCGCCGCGTGACTTCCCTCTTAGAGAATGTCTATAAGTATTTGTGCAATAATGATATAGTTTGATTCTTATCTGAGATAATCATAGATTGCCATATATGGATTCTGACGCACAACGCAAGTTCAACAACGTTTCAGAATTCTACTTACTGCGACGGTCCTTATGGGGACGGAGCCCAGGGAGAAATGGAACTGCCAGCTTTATTCACAACCGCTCATTAAGGTAATTGATCTACCAGTGAATGATAATATAATTCAAAAGCAAGGATACGAATCCATTATAAATCATGACAACAGCGAAGTTATTTCGCAAACATTATGCATCTGTTTTGATATCGTTGATATCCTCTTTAAACTTCCACTCCTCTTAGAACATGCTGCCTCTATCCTATGATGGGAGGAAAACCCAAGATATAACTTGAACCCGACCTTCTCAACACGAGTTTCAAAAGGGCGATCGCCTGGATATCGGTGTCTGGCCTCAGGCCAACATGTGTCACGTGAAAGCAAACAAAGAGAGCAGACCTTCTAAGCGAATCGCACACTGATCCTGTATTTATCTTCCTTAGAATGAAGCTAGCAATCAGAGTCCCAAAGTTAACCTGCTTCAACCCACTTTTATCGACAGTGACTACCAGGGGATTTGTCCTGGTACGTTCTAACATTTGGCGGTGAGTCCTAGCTCGAAACTCGCACCTCACTCAAGACAACGTAGTTTACAGAGCATCGGCGAGAGATCAAACTTAACTTGGAATCGCTTGGCGGGGTAAGCAATCTCACTGGTTACTGATAGAGCTATTGGCAAGTATTCCATCTGTATAGGTACCTACCTATCTATCGTGGACTAAGTTGATTGGTTAACCAACTGTGCTGCTGAGGTTGAAGAGAATACCTCCGCGGCACCGAATTCAACACCGCAACATCGCACAAGAAACAATACGTTCCCAGTAGCACTATGCACATAATTTTCTCTAGATAACGGCGCTGCACTCTTCATTGTTGCGGCTGAAGGTTTTTTCTGCTCAGTTTTTTGATATAGACAACTATCATCAAGGCCATGTAAATTGAAGAATACTGAGGTGCGTTCTCAGTCATATACAAGTATACCTACCTTGACATCGGAGCATGCAGTAGACGATGTCGTCATCTATGTGAGAAATATGCCATACTCCAAGGCTAGCTGATTACTGCCCAATTGCTACTCTTCCATGTATGAACCGGAGGATAAACGTAGATAGACGCGTATTGATTTGCCTCTGGGTCATTGCACCATTTTTCCGACGTAGCACGTTTGTCAATCAATGATTTATCGTCATTATATATAATGGGCGCAAATATCAGGTGGCTATATGCACGAGTTTGGATAGCCAAGGTGGGTTGATGCATACCCAAACCTGTACTGGCCAGCTAAAAAAAAAATAAATATGTCGCTTCCCTCTGTGACGTTAGATTCCGCAAAGGAAGTGACCATCACGACTGTCGTCGAACCTTCTTTGAGGAAGCAGTATGAAGGAAACTCTGGTACTTTTGCTGCCGGAGGATCCGTTGATCTATATGAGCCAATTGCCAGGTACGAGGGAAAACATAGGTATGATCCGAATGCTTCTTGGACAGAGCAAGAAGAGAGAAAATTGGTTCGAAAAGTAAGTGAGCAAGCTGGACAATGGTCTCTTATTCACACTTTCAACCTGTCCGTGTCAGTTACGAAGAGAAGTTTCCGATATCTCTCTAATGTGACCGCAGCTAGATTACAAGATCTGTTCTTGGGTCTGTCTCATGTTTTTTGCACTGCAGCTCGATCGTGGAAACATATCGCAAGCGCTCAGTGATAATATGTTGGACGACCTCAGTTTGTCTACAAACCAATACAACTATGGAATGATGATCTTCTATATTTCATTCCTGTGTGCTGAAGTTCCTTCGCAAATGGTCTCTAAGAGGCTAGGACCAGATAGATGGATTCCTATACAAATGGTGATTTGGAGCGTGATCGGAATCTGTCAAGGCTTTGTGTCTGGAGAGAAGAGCTTCTACGCCATTCGCGCACTTCTTGGTCTGGTAGAGGGAGGGTTTATACCTGATGCATTACTTTATCTGTCATACTTCTACACCAACAAGGAGCTGCCGATGCGCGTAGGGTTCTTCTACTTTGCATCAAACGTGACCACCATAATTGCCGCGTTTTTGGCATTTGGTATCCTCCACATGAGAGAAATTGGAGGTTGGGAAGGATGGAGGTGGCTGTTCGTGCTCGAAGGCGCCTTGACTGCTATTGTGGGTTTGCTATCTTGGTTTTACTTACCACCAAGCCCGACTCAGACTGCTAGCTGGTTCCGAGGTGAGAACGGCTGGTTCACAGAAAGAGAGGAAATCATCATGGTCAATAGAGTTCTACGGGATGACCCAGGAAAGGTATGTATACGACATTCTTTAAGCACAGAAACAGCAATTACGGAAAACCAGCGGCTGACTTGTTCGTGAACAGGGTGGCATGCATAATAGACAGGGTCTAACTCCAAAGCTTTTATGGGATTCACTCATGGATTATGACCTTTGGCCACTCTACATTATTAGTCTCACCCTTCTCATTCCAATCCAGCCGGTATCCGCCTACCTCACGTTGAATCTGAAAGCACTCGGGTTCTCGACATTTGAAACAAATCTTTTGATCATACCTGGATTTGTCTTGTTTCTGACCCAGTTACTTGTCTGGGTATACGTTTCCGAAAAGATCAACAACCGCCAGGCAATCGTTTTGTTTTATTCATTCTGGTGTCTTGCTCTCCTCCTTACGTTATTGCTTTTGCCATCCACGTCCAGCCCATGGACATGGTACGCCGTTACTACCTTACTGATTGGATATCCATATATACATGCCATAAATGGTAGGTTACGGTCCTTCAATGTGTTTTTCGAGATACACTAAATGTTGTGAAGTCAGCTTGACATCGCGAAATGCTGGTTCAGTACGAACAAGGACTGTGGGTAGCGCCATGTACAACATGATTTGCCAGGCGAGCACTATTGTTGGTTCAAACGTACGTTTCACAATTCTGCATTGACTTTCAGCTTTGGTGGAAACACACAAGTGTCTGACCTGATTTGAAAAGATATATCGGGATGATGATAAGCCTTTCTATAGAAGAGGAAACAAAATTCTGCTCGCGATTGTGGGCTGGAATATTGTCATGACAGTTTTTGTGAAGCTCTACTATATACGACGCAACAGTGCACGAGATAGAATCTGGAATAGTATGAGCTCGGCAGAAAAGGACCACTATTTGAGGACAACAAAAGACACCGGAAACAAGAGACTGGATTTTCGGTTTGCACACTAAACTCTGTACCTGGTGCGATTTAAATGGACTTGATTCCTAGAGGAAAAAAAAAAAAAAATGAAGCGCGTGGTTTTTGACAGTATCACTAATTGCCATTATGGAGATGTCCATAACGAAGTGAATACTGTCTTTTGCTTGCATGTTTGCAAATCCAGAACAGACTATGAATGTGTGTATGCGCTCTGTAGAGATACTTACACTCCGTATTTTGCCTTTACTATTAACCTTCATGGCAGGGAGTTCAGTTCCTTTAGTCCCAGAAAATAAACGCCGCGCTTCTCCTGTGCTCGTATCCCCTATAGACGCCCTTCCTTCTTGTATGCGGCAACGTTTATCAATCGGAAACAACAATATGACCTAGTGCTTGCTGCAATTTACAAGCTCCAAGTATATGTACAGAATCGTGTTACAGTATATATTCCGCAACGAAAGATCGTCTCTGATCTTTGAAAAAGAGAAACTGAGAAACGGCGTGGAAATCAACTCTACTCCCATGGTCGAAATGTCTCATCTGTGTGATATTCTGATCCACACGTTCTGACATCATAGCCCATACTTCTTTTCCCAGCACTCGGCCAAAAGACCGGTTGAGACAGAGGCGCTGACATAGGCACTCCCACGGCCAAAAGCCCAAGCGCAACCATCGCCATCGATTCTGGTGCCATAACTCAGCCACCGAAGATCTTGTGTTTACCGCATGGACAGATTCTTGCCAAGGTCTGGACCACATCCTCGATGTTAATTTTCTGCGACACCATGTGGGCTATCTCGCCGATTGCGAAAACGCCGGGGTTGAACCATCACCTTTTCAGTTGATTCTACTCGTTCACATTGCATCCTCCCTTTTATGTTCGCCGTTCCTCAACTGGATGCCAATCTGGATGTCTACTTGTGTACATGTTGTGCTTGCGTGAATCGCGGAAAATGTTTTAGGGTAAGTTTGTCATCCCCTAATATCCCTATGAACATGTCTGACTGTTTGTCAATCTTCAGTTACAGGGTGTTATCCAAAGTACACCAAGTAAAAGTGCCTGTAAGGTTCTCAGATGACCTAGTTGTGGCATACTAATTTTGGGTTTTGTCAAATATGTTCAATCGATCGCGAGCCGATCACCCTGTCCGAAGTCAGACTCTTATGTCTTTGTCCCAAGCATCTATTTAGGAATCAACGAAAAGCTACATAGCGTATTTACAGCTTATTCGAGACACCGAATCATGCTCCGGATCAGACGCTCTCTAGGCTTGCCGACATGGGTGATGTCCCCAGTGTCAACTATATACTCCATGCAGAGTGTATTAGGTTTAGCTAAGCACACTGAGTCTGTTTTTAGTTCATATATAGTCGGCCAAGACCGATTATGATTTTTGAAGTCATTGTTCATCTAGGCGTTTTTCGTCGGCACGGTAATGTAATGGGGTAAAAGCATCGTCTATGTGCATTTCGGATCGAATGTGTGATCCATGCACTCACTGGTTATGTACGGCTAGCGACCAGACAACATTGGAATATTGAACATTGACCATCGAACTACCAGGTGATAAGATAAAAATTGCGTCTATAGTTAGAATTGACATTATCGGTTTGTTCCGTTCTAAAAACAATTTGCCAGCTTGCTAGTTCCATCCTGTAAGGCCAGATAGAGTATCTATGTCTGGCGTTCAATTCGGGTTTACTAACAAATCATGGACCAGGGGTGAATTAGCCATGGTATCTCTATGTAGGCCCACATGTAAACAATGCAGATATGAATTAAGCCTAATATTCATCTTCGGCCCGTGTTCCATATGCTGCACTTATATTTCAAGGCTAAAGAAGTGCGCGTTTAGCAGTGAAATAAACACCTACCCAGCTCTTGCTAGTCATCAACACTCCACCCATATCATAAACCTGAGTCGTGATTCTCATCAGTTAACGGTGTCATGGTTCGTCAGCCAGCGCATCGATGACAAAATCGAATCCTGCCACCGAGGAGGTGGACGCATGGAGGATTGACAGTGGTGCGGAAATTCACCGGATTCAAAATGTGCCGAAACACTTTCCTCAAGTCCATAAGTCTGTCTAGACTTTTGCGAGTCCAGCACAATGTCGACCGAAGGCCTCCACGAAGTTCCTTGGATTTATAGGGGATCATATTGGATCATCAGCAGCCCTGCCCCAAGCGTGTTCTGGCCGTCGTCAGAACAATGTGCCACAACATCGCTCTCACCGAAGACAGCAGAGGAACTGTAGGAATCAACCAAGGACTCCGCGGCTTGGCTTGAAAATGAGCTAATTCTAAGGGGCAATGTATCTGTCTCTCAAAAAGGGCCGTTGCGGCTGGATATACCTACGAGCCCGCTAGTCCACGAGCGCTGGCAGGTGAGGCCAATATGCTGGAAGCCCCCGGTCTCGTCCCCTGCATGTGTATTCGAATTCTTAGTCATCGGCGCTGGGTAACAGACGCATAGGGCTGTCCTGTGGCGCCTATAGCGAGCGCTTAGCAGTCCCTGGACGCACCGAAGTCTTGCCTTTGCGACGAGGCTCGCACGACCTTACAAGCCGTCGCGCCGCACAGCAGCCAACACGGATTCCTATCGCAGAGCAACCTGAAATCTGACATGGCTCAAGCTCTAGGGCAAGCGTACGTACTCCGACATGGTATGAGTAATAATTAGACTTAACGACAGCTCCTCGGAGTAGGCCCACCCCGACTGATGGTGACCGGCGATTGGCCAGCTCCGAGAGCGGCAGAAGTATACGACGTACGTACGCACTCTATTTGCCTTGTGTGGTGCCAGGACTGACTGTTTGACTCTGCAAGAAGTGGATTAGGCACCAGTCCATATATGAAAGAATGGGCTGCCCGTTTCCGGTCTCAGGGAACAATCAGCGTTGTCACATATCCGCCGTCTTTGTTCCGTAGATAGTCTTGAGGCGACATCCGGCCCGGCAACGACCTTCTTCTCCTCTCCAAACTCTGCTCCGGTTGACATCTATCGAATCATTCAGTCATTATAATGCCAAACGGCTTTCCGAACTTTCGTGCCTCTCCGGAGCTTGACCAGAAGACGATGGCGGCCAGCCTCCGGGCCAAGAATGAAGCCAAAATGGCAAGCTCAGCCGCGTCGTTCCAGAGCGATGCGGAGACGCTGCGAGACGCGCCGCAGGAGAAATCCAAATCTCGCTCGATACTGTCTGGTAAGTCAGGGTGCTGTCGAGGTTCTACCTGGGGCCACGCTGAGTGATTTAGCCATGAAACATATCGCGCCGAAGTAGTAGCTGCACCGGTGTGCAAATGTTGTTGTCGCTGGGTAATATCACAATCATTTGACGTTTACGCCAGCCTTTCATATAGCATAGTGTGTTATTATGAACACTTTTGGCGGAAAGGGAAAATAAAAATTTCATGGTGAAAAATAAATGCGCACTATTAACATTGATAAGAGTTCTCTTGTTTCGTTTCATGATATTGTCATGATATTTTGATTAAGAAACCGAACCCGGATAACTTCCATTACGACCACAGCCTGTGGGCCCGTACCGATGCAGTAAGCTATTATAGAGGTTCGACAGGTACTTCAACTTAGAAGTACCAAAGAAAAGAACCAACAGCCGGCAATACAAGATGCAAGCCAGTGGAAACCTCTGCAACAGCACCTTTGGACGCTCCAGAAGTCGACGTGCTTTGGACTGGTGCAACCGATGTCACAGTGGCCGCAGGGTTAAAGGATGTCGTGGGCCCAAAGCTGGTATCAGCTGGAGGGCCTGCTGACACCGGTATTGGTGTTACTGTAGCAGAGCTACCGGCGGACGTCGAGAGAATCAAAGAAGGCAGGACCTCTGCGAGGTATTAGCAATGCGTTGATATCAATTGAACAAAGGTTGTTGTAGGTCTAAGTGCTCACCGTGATTGCAGTTCTTACTCGTATAATACCCATTCACGTAGCACTTATGTTCCGGGATATAGTCCCAGGTACTGGGCGGCAAGTTAGATTTGGCAGGCCCTCGATCAGCACCGATTACAGAATCTCACCAGTTGTTTTCGTAACAGTCTCCGTGGGCCCAGCCACTGAAGTCGAGATCTTCTCCCACCGGCACGCTGGTCACTACATCGCAGTCGAGGTGTGGGCAGGCGCGACAATGCGTTGCTTTCGAGCCATCCGGGCTGATAATTGTACACTTTTCGTCGCGTTTCTCAAGAGGCGATGCTGCACTGGCGACACAGGCCCCTGCGAGACCAGCAACGAGGATTCCGGAGACGTACATGGTTGAAATAACGAGTTGATCGGAGTTGATTCGCACCTCTAGGCACGACGAGGTCTCTTGCACTGCTCGATCGTTCCGCCCTTTAAACCATTCTGATATGGATGCCCAGCCTTGCGCGGTACGTAAAATCCGAATGCCACGGGCCGTGGCTGAACGCCGGGTTGCAACTAGGACGCCTTAGAACACCCAATTAATGTGCTGAAGACATTCTTTCCTTGGCTGCGCAAAACAATCGAAAGTGACAACCCTTGACAAGGCTGATGCGACTCCGGGGAGGCCGTCGCAATGGCTGGCGCAATGCTCAAGAGGCTCCTTGTGTTGTCTCGCTTCGCGGCCATCGCAAACAGGCCCGCCGATCTTTGCCCGTTATGTCCGGCCAAGTCTTTATGTTGGTCGAGCTGAGCCAACGAGGCGGAGAATTATGCAGATCTCCTCGTATTCACCCCACCAGTGACAGTCAATCAAGCCCGAAAGAGAAAAGGGTGTCCAGACCGTCCACCGCGTGCCATTCCTGTCTGGGGCAAAGCCGAAGTCTGACCTTGTCCTTCAATTCTTTGCGGCTTCGAGCCAAGTCTGTGTTTTGCAGCGAGGAATGCGCCAACGGCGAGTAAAACCCGCGTGGCTCCCCTCCTTCGCTTTCACGGCTGAAAACCAAGGAGAAAGGGCGTGGTGGAAGTGCAATGGAGAACAGAATTCCCCTGTTGCTCGGCCGTCTCCTCCCCCCGCCTCCTCCTCCCCCAATGACAGCGCATAGCAATCCCATCAACTGTTAGGCGGCTCTTGGGACTTGTTTTCAGAGCATCTGTTAAAGCTCGCATGGTCTCCCGTGACATCGCTCAGGATGGAAAGTCAGATTAGAGGTTCAAGTTCAAGGGACTAACATCCATTACCGTCGACATGTATTCGTCCTTGGAAGGGCGCAAACGCAAGCGCCAGCGCATACCATGGCCGACTCTGTTCATGATAACCCTGATGATGGTCTGCAAACTGGCCGTGGCAGTGATATTGGCCGTGTCCGACAATCAGGCGGTTTCTTCATGGCGGGTTAGCCCTGCCGTGTTACTGGCACTGCTCTCATCCATCTGGAGCAGCGCGCTGGCTTTTGTCCTTGGGATGGGCACAACTATCACTTGGTGGCGGAGTGCTACACAGGGCGCTACACTCGAGACGTTGCATTGCATCTGGAAGCGCGGGCTGTCCATATGGCATCTGTCTGCCCTTCGATCCAGCGCCGTTGTGCGCCGAGTCGTTCTGGTGGCGGTGATTGTCATCGTCTCCCAGGTGGTGAACAACTCTCTGCTACAGCGCGCTTCCCAGACGTCACTCAGCCAGGCGTATTCGGCCGAGAATATGACCTTGAGTGTACAGCCCAAGATTCCCGATGGATGGATGGGCAAGGTGTATAATAACGGAAGTATGGTCGGGTCACGCAACTCGCTCTCGGCCATCCAAGACTGGTGGATGAACAAGACGATTTCGACCAATCCGCCGTCAGCAGAACACAATACCGACTCCGAATGTGTCGGCACATGTCGCGGACGTGTAAAAGGAATGGGGATCAGCTATGAATGCACCTCCACCAGCAGGCATGTGGATTTGTTGAACATACACAACATCGACACCTTTGTCTTTTCCATCAACTCGACTCTTTCCTATAACGAGACCTCTCAAAAGCCGTTTGTAGACTTGCTCGTCGTCTACTCTGCAGCGGTCGACGGCGAATGCACGGCTACATTGAACCTTCGATCCTGTCAAATCGAGGCCGCTGTGGTAGAATATCCAGTTGTGATCCAGAACAAGACTGTTGCTCTGGATAGGGCTCGCGTTGACTTCCCGACGGTCGTGGAGAAGTATGCGTCCGAGGGAGACACACCGAAGGCTCGCCCGGGACAGGGCGCTGGTCCTTTGCAAGGAATCAACGGTTTCGTCTTCGACATTTTGACTACCAACGTCTCGCTGGTGGTTGCGGACGGACAAGCCCGACACACCGGCCGATTCTTCGGAGACATCTTCTTTCAGGCAGACGAGTCGGCCTACAATGAAACCATACTGCATGTCTGCGGACTGCAGTGGTCAGACCCTACCATGTACGTTCTCGATGCCATGCAAGATTTCCTGTTCCGCTCGTCCATCGCCAGCGCAGTCCAGAACAGCACAGCCGATGGAGTCCGTCAGACGTTTGGTGTCGAACGAACTGCAGATATCCTCGTCTTCACGACCAACTACCGCTTCCTGGCTGCGGCTTTGGCCGTCATGTCAGTAGCTCTGACCTGCGTGACAATGCAGCTGTGGGGGTGGTGGCAGCTCCGACACTGTATGGTGAGCTTGAGCCCGGTTGAGATCGCAAATTCATTTGGCGCGCTCGCGACGAAAACCCAGCCAGACCCCAATCAAATGCCTCACGGCTTCGACGGCGATAGCAAGGAGGTATCCACCGTTGACGACATACTGCACGCCGTTGGAAAGACAACAGTCCGATACGATGGAGTATCTTTTCGTGGAAGAGTTGTGTATCCCTTGCAAGGAAGGCCGATCTCTTTAGGGTTTATAGATAACCAACCCAAATCGCCGCCATGATGTGCCAGACAGCTTATACCAGATAGCTTAATGTTACGTTTCAGCTTCAAAGTCTATCAAACTGTACAAACGTAGGCTTTTCCCCACAACCACAATGCGTATGGTGTTGCTCAAGTCTAGCTTTGTCGAGCAAACTATCGGTCATCTCATTCCTGGTCTGATTAGATGAATCACAGAACGCCTCTGTGAAGGAAGGGTTTCGTCTTGACACGGTAAGAAATCGCCAGTTGTGCAGGTACAGTTGCAACATCGTGTCATGGTAGACAGCAAACAACAAGAACAAGCAAGATTCAAGGCTTAGGTATCAGGTCAGATCGCATGCACGAATGCTCATCATGACTCATCTTCGATCCCGGTGACTAGGAGAAGAGCTAAGGAATACTATATCAACCACAAACGCGCACATCCTAAATATTCTGGAGGAGACGACATAGACAAGTTAGACCGATATTTTTCTTTTTTCCTTTTTTCTTGGGTTTCAGGGCCAGTGGCAGCCATGGGAGACCCTCGGGTTCGCAATGTCGACAACTTTACGCCTACCATCCATTCGCAAATATCGCCGGTACTCGACCCCTCGATAAACCGGTTTCGCCGACCCTTTAGTGTGTGCATCATCGGGGCTTCAGGTGCCATTGGCAATGGAGTTGCCAGAGCATACGCACGAGCAGGATGCAGCGACCTCATTCTTGCTGCGCGAGACCTGGAGACTCTAAAGGACAACGCTCAGTCGCTCGCTGCCACTGTGTCCCCGGCCCCTAGAACGCATCTCCAGCACTGCGACATTGCGAACGCCGACTCGGTCCGCGCACTGGCCGACTTTATCACCTCTTCCGTCTCGGTGCTGGATGCCGTCGTCTTGGTCAGCGGCATCTCTGGCCCTGTCGAGTTGCGCATCACCGATGGTTCTCCCCAGGACGGCGCGTGGGCCCAGGTGTTCAGCACCAACGCCCTGGGCACGTATCACGTCGCGCACTACTTTGTGCCGCTGCTACTAAAGTCGCAGACAAGGGCCTTTGTGGTCGTTGGCTCAGTTGCAGCATGTATCACGAAGGGTGTCATTGCCAATACAAAATACTGTGTCAGCAAGTTGGCTCAGGCACGCCTCGTCGAATGTGTGGCCGAGCAGTTTAGAGATGAGGGCTTGCTCGCTGTGAGCGTCCACCCGGGTGCCGTTAGGAGCCAGAACGCAGTGGCCACCGCTCCAGAGCAGTTCAAGAAATGTAAGTTGACTCTAGCGACTATATTGAACGGCGTTGACGATTTTGCCCATAGACTTGACAGATGATCCGGAGCTCTGTGGAGCATTCTGTGTCTGGCTAACGCAAGATCCTGCCAGGTTTCACTGGCTGAGTGGAAGACTCGTCTGCGCCACATGGGATCCAAAAGAGCTGTTGGCGAGAAAGGAAGACATTATCAAAGGCGACCTTTTGAAATTTGAAGCCAGAACAACCCTGGATCAGGAGGCAGCTTAGCATCTAATATCATTAGAACTCAGGTTTGCACCAACTCCAACATCCTTAAGGAAGCGTCAAGCGCAACTAGACCTCAATGTGCATGCGTAGAGATTCGGAATGTCAAAACAGCTCTCAGCAGCCAGACCGTGGAGGTGGAGAGATATCTCGTTGGGCGATCAGGCTAGAACAGGCTGCATACAGAACAATTACATGTAGATAACGGCTGGATAAGTGCCATTTTGTAACAAATCCTGCAGCAGAACTGGTGACAGAGAGGGCCATCCCAGTATGTATATGTGTTATGGCTGATTTTGGGAACGAACGACGGGGCCTGCGATCACAATTTGATGACGAAACCATTGAAGATGATGGGTTTCATAATGAACGACACAATATGTTTCGTTCACCCACAGTATATAATTCGGTACCAACTAAGGTTCAGATTTCCATGTTTACCTTTCAAAAGCCTTTATCTGTTTTGGGTGAGTATAAATAGCAAGACCGACCATGCCACACGTCGGTTCATCGATATCAGGATTCCCATAGACCTAAATACAGGAAGTGTGTCTTCTACGGAAGATTGCTACTCTTAATAATATTCTATCGTTCGTTGAGCTCACCGACAAAGATACGTGGAAAGCTTTATTATTCACTGCAAGGTGTATATGACCAAAAAAGGAAATTAACATCAATATGCCCACTCGTTATTTTATGCAGAGGGCTAATATTCCGAAACTAGTTGCTGCATAAACATGTACAACTCCTGCTTTCAGCCGCTCTCGAGTCGTGTCAATCATCCAAGACGCTTCGATAAAATGTCACCATATCTTCGACTAGCTCTTTGGTTCGTTCATGCATTGCAAAATGGCCACCAGTTGGATGCTCCTTCCAGAATTGGACATTGCAAACTTTCTCTGCCCAACTTCTGGGCAAGATGCCCAACTCGTTTGGAAATGCACTGAATCCGCATGGTATGTCGATATACTGGTCTGCCCAGCTGCCCGGGAGCATCATTGCTGGCGGCGAATTCTCTGTATACATGACGAAGCCAGTAGTAGGACCCGGCCAATAATGCATTAGGGTCCAGGTGATGAGCTCGGTTGGTGTCCAGGGGTAATTGTCCGACCACAAGCGAAGCTTGTCCCATATCCACACAAGAAGGCCAATGGGGCTATCATGCATAGCATAGCCTAGTGTTTGTGGCCGTGAAGCTTGGATGGCGCCATAGTCCAGATTGGTTTTGAGAAACCAGTTGTGAAAGCGGTCAAGCGTGCGTTGCTCGTACTCGGTATACTCTGGTTCCTGGCCGCCGGGGAAATCCGGTTTGTAAGTTTTGAACTATGGATATTGGTGAGCTGCCATCCTGCACTTTCAGATCCATGGGTTAGGGCTGAGACTAGGTACCATGTTCACGTGCAATGCCAGTACGTTCTGCGGGTATATCGTGGCTATAGCCCGAACCACCCAGCTACCCCAATCGCCCCCTTGCATCACATACTTTTCGTACCCAAGTTTGGCCATAAGCTTGTTGAAAAGTTCTGCATGTTTTCGAAGGTCGAAGCCTCTTTTGGAGGTATACTCCGAGAACCCGTACCCCGGGAGTGACGGGGCCACCACGTCAAATCCTGCGTCTGTCAACAGGGCCAGTCCCTTTTCGATCTCGAGAAAAGAGCCCGGCCAGCCATGTATAAAGAGCAGTGGAATTCCGCTCTTACCACCGCCAGTCACTGTAGCCTTTTTGTGCACAAAATGTATTTTTAACGAACCGAAGCCATCAGATACCGGGATGGTGGTAGTGAACTGTGGAAGAGCGGCATTTATGCGCCCCTCTTCGTCTCGCCACGAGTACTTTGTTTGCCAAAAACGAACAACCTCTGCTACATCATCCGTCCTTATGCCATTTTCTTCGGACCAGTCAAACCCATGCTGGGGGAGACGGGACAGCCTGACCTTTGCCTCAAGCAGCTCAACTTCGGATGAAGGTATGTCAATCTAGGAGTTGGGTCAGCGGGGTAATCCATGGATGACGCTTGTTGACGGTTCACGATTACTTTGAAAGGAGTAATGTCAGCCATTATCTTTCTTCTCTCGTTTACACAGCTAAGTAGTCTCGATTTAGACGTCCAGATCGAATGTGTTTTGTGGCAGAGAAATGGGCCAATTTATAATCTGTCAACCCAAGCATTGCCCACCACGTTGATTGGAGTAATGACAGCATGACATAATCGTTATTATAAATCAAGATATTACTTAAGTATCCTTCCCAGACCCGGTGGGAGAACCCTAAAATCTCACCTGCTTTGTCATAACGCAATAGGGACGGGACGAATGATCAGCGCCATACAAGCCTTACCGGAACACCATGCTCCGTTCATTTTTCGATTGGTCCTAGTGACTTAATGTTGGACGAGAACCTCGCCTTAGATGCCTTCCAGGACGAAACATAAATTTAATTTCGCTTTGGTGCATTCGTGCAATGTCAAGGGCTACAATTGGTTTTCTACCCGGTTCCCATACGAGTGTCGTCAGTACTCAACTAGGAGACCAACAACTTTGCCCAACACAATGTCAGACGCGGACATCCTCGCTAAGGATAAGAATGGAACATCTGCCCCATTATCTTGTTTGCGGAAATCGCTCGAATTTCTAGTCATATCGAGACTCCCAAGTCTTTACTTAGGTATTAGCTGACAAGCGCCGTTTCTTCTAGCGTAGCGTAAGTGTTCCCATTCGTGTGTATCGTATGATAGATTTGGAGTGGTCAAAAATCTTCACACATTATTATTATTCGGTATAAGCATGTTTCTATAAGGGGAAATGGACCACGACAGAACCGATATGCCGCTACATGCTGGCTTTTTCTGGATCAACGATTGCACTTTTGGCATTATATAGACATATGGGCTAACTAGCCCGACATTCTACTACTCAAGTGTGGGATCAACACTTTCCTGAGTGCAAAGATCCTGATTGACATTCATTGACATCACATCGGACAGGTTTTCGATAGCTTTCCAGCTTGAGCACTTCTTGCGGCCATATAGGATTCATTATAAATGTTGAGAAAGACACCCATCCATGAATGGCTGCTAATACAACCAGACATACATTACTATTTCGAGGGGAAAAGGTACCCGTGCATAGACTTGCGCAAATGCATTTTATTTTGTCAAAAGAACGTGTGGCTTACCTCGGACGGCTCCTTAACCCGCGGGGTTTTCCGAACCTATTGTGGCATTCAACTATTACTTGAGTTATTAGATGAATAAGCTGAGCTTCGACTAATCCGAGTCGCACGCCTCTGAATTCTTTCTTTGCCCTTAGACTTTAGTGCCCGTAGTACCAGAACGCGATATACTTAATCTAGATCAGAAGATCTGTCGAAACCTCGGTTTGCTGCACTTCCCCCGCACCAGTGGGGAATGATGCTGTTTGCACACATTTTGAGATGATTCAAAGACCCATGTCTAGAGAACATTTTCTACATATCGAAGCAATCTGAATCAAAACTAAATCAAGTATATCAGAATGGGAGACGCGGCATTGCCAAGGACCAACATTTCGGAGTCTGATCAAACCCCGGAACTCCCGACCAAGATCTATGCAATCAGCGAAATTGCACAGCATGATAAAATAGATGATCTCTGGATTATTGTTGACAGCAATGTCTACGATATTACAAGCTTTGTGAATGAGCATCCTGGTGGGGCCAAAAGTATGTATTGTTTATAAACCCCCGGGCTCAACCTGGGAAGGTCATTATGAAAAATTGAAAACTAACTGGAGAAAGTCCTTCAAAGTGTTGCTGGCAAAGATGCCACGAGAAAATTCCAAAAATATCATCGGCCAGCAATTTTGAAGAGGTACGAAGAAAGGTTGAAGATTGGACAGATAGAGCCAGAGCAGACGGTGAAGAAAAGGAGTCGATTTCGACTTTTCAAGCTACAGAACTAGACGATGGATGCATCGACCGGATTCTTATCAAGCCGAGTATCGAACCAGCTGTGTGTTATCTAGTTGCCCTACACATGACACTATCTTGAAGAATCTTCTGAAACACTCCCCAAACAGACAAGTCTATCCTTCGTAGGAATGTGACCAAGTGGACATATCGCAAATATGAGACAAGTACAAGGAGTCGCCGTTAGAAATCAAAGGCTTTGCCGTATACAGCTCTCTAGAATTCGTTTCGGTGGTGGTCCTTCGCATAACGGACAGGTGCTGCACAGTTTCTGGTATCAATAAGAATGAGTGGAAGATCTTAGAGCAATAGTCTTGCGAGCAATCCATTCAGCAGTGTGAATATTGAAACAATCGCTCATTGGCTGGCAATACCAGCTATGTCGGAAACATAAATCATTTCATCTCAGTTAGGCCGAGTATAACTTATTCAGTGACGAATCGACAAGAAAAGCTAGCGATCCTCTTTGCGCACGCCAATTGACTCATCTGATCGCGAATCTAGGTCTTCAGGAAGGATCGTGAAATCCCACCCAGTGCTTTGCCACGATTTGACACCACAGCAATCATTGGGATCTTCCATTTCCGATCTGTGCGAGCACCTCTAATAAACGCAGCTCTTAGTTGTGCCATACAGTCTGTTTCAATTTCGGTTAAACCAGTTGTCTCAGCCAATTCGTCCGAAGTTCCATAGCTCGGCACATCTAATTTGACCACCAGTTGGAGATCGGCGAGGCTTTTCGTTTCCAATATAATCTCCAAATAGAAGCCCTCAAAGAGCATGTCATCGTTCACGTGGATCATCAGGCGATGAAGGTAGGCCAAGGTGAAGGGGTCGACGTATACAAGACTTCCGGTTGACTGACAATCCCACGGTCGAGGTTCAAATAAATGCATGGGAACGGCCATTCTTGTGCCATAAAAAAAAGGCGAGTATACGCGCAAGGCTTCGCTCTGAGCTTCACGACTGACCAGTAGCTGTGGCGGATTCTCGCAACTGGAGCGGAAAAAATACCCAAAGCGACGCGAGTCTAGGTTCGTCCAATTCACCCAGGAAACCTCGACGACAGGTTCTACTTGAACGAGCGAGAGGTGCCAGACGTGTAGGCGGGTTTCAGTTGGGAGAGCAGGAAAAACAGAGAACATCCTCGCAAACGCTGAACTCGCAGCAGTCCCATGTGTGGCATGTTGGCAAGGCGTCAACTGCCTGGTATCGGTTGACTGTTGTCGGCAGATTGTGTTAGCGCTCAGTATGAAGGGTCACATGGCTGGTGTAGTCGGATTCCTTGGCCACTGTTTCTCTTTTCATTTTTTTTTTTTTTGCTTGAATACAAATCCCAGCCTCATTTGTTCTGCTAGTTTTCTTGATTGGAATATATTACTTTGGGAAACAGCCTTCGACAGCGGGTTGCCGTCATGTCTTTGGTGGCCGCACGCTGGCCCAGAAAGCCTTTGTTTCCGCCACATAGCCGGTTTTCTCTAGGGATAACTCCCATTCCGGTCGACGGGATTCTGCTATTTGTAGATAAGGCTCCATCGTGAGACTCAGTCTGTCTCGTGGCGTGCCTGGAAAGTGGATGAGGAGATCTCCACGGTGAACCTGGCGGTACTCGGGCGAGTTTGAGTTGATCTCTCCGGTGGGATGGCACATGTATGCGTTGAACCAGCGCATCGGCGCGTATTCCACTGAACGAGAAAAGCTTTCATTTTCTTCCAGAAGATAGCCTAGCACGTCCTGGTCGCTCATATGGCTATCTGCTTGGTTTACTCCTTTGAAGATAGGATAGGCTATGGCGGCGGACAATAATTCGACCGACCATGGGTGTACTCTCAGAAAGAACGCTCCGTTGTTCATTCCATTCCAGTCGTATGTCAACAACATGTGCACGTCTGAAACGCTCGGTGGCGGTAAAAAGGTCTCGAGGGGCATGTTTGGGTTCATCAGAACAGTATCGCTATCAAACCAACTGTCCATTGTCAGTGCTGAAAAAATGGGTTTTGGACATAAATTTCGAATCACTCACAACAGCCACTCAAGCCGTTGGCCTGCTGGCTTCTCTAGCTCTTGAAGAATGAGGGACAGTAGAATGGCATTTTTATTCCATACACCTTCGAGGATCGGCCTTCGCAGGACGAACAACGGATACCCCAGTCGGTCACTGTGCTCCTTGTGCGTATTTATGGCTCTCTCATATATGGGTTTATTGTCTCCATATACCATTGTAACCTTGCCAACTCTTCTCTCACTGGGCATATAGCCACGGAACTTGTCGGCGCTTGCTGTGACATATGTAAGCCTGCGCTGTGTCACATAGCAGCGTAGAATCCAAACATACGATAACACGAAAACAAAATAAATAGCCAAAGGACTCCAGACACAAGAAGCGTCACTCGCGGTAGGGATGTCATCATGCTCATATACTGGATGCTGTCAAAGGTCACTTGAAGACTTCCTGTCAACAGATTCACAGCTCTGTTAGAGTTGGTGGTTTGTAAAGTGCGGCAGGCTTGCGAAATAGACTTATTAACAACTCCGCACCGTAAAAACCACCCAGACTACAACTGCACGTAAGCGCCGACATTTCCTGGTCCTGTGTCGAGACCGTGGCCTTTATGAGATCTGGTAGGTCGCCGCATTGTTTCAGAAATACTATGGTATGCCTAACAAATGCCGCAGTTGCCCTTACGCGGCCATACTGGCTTCTGATTGGCTTCTATTATTGGTCTGCGGCGGCTGCACTAGCTGGCGGGGCACACCCCGCACGCTGATTGGGCTGTGCCACATCAAAGTATAAACGAACCAATCAGGATGGCACAATCTACTCTAATTGCCGCCCAACTTTACCTGTGCTTTTTACCTGTGCTTCAATATAGGCATAGTTTGTTTAAGAGACAGGTAGGTGAAATAGTGCTTTTCGCCAGTTGTAGCGGACATCAATGATATATAGTCTCTCGCAGCCACAGAAATGAGGCTACTTCCTAGACCCTCGATCTAATACCCGCTATGGCTACCCTCCACGAACACTTCCCTTACATCAACACTGTTTTGTGGACCATCTCACTAAAGACAGTATATCGCGTATATACAGCTTGTTTGGCTTGATTGTAGTGGTCGATCAATCGGACGGCCTACAATATGGCGGCTGCTCCGTCCACAACAATGCACACGGGCTCGTCTCCTACCATGACTACCACGTTGGCCATGACATCCATATTCACACAACCATCGGATTGCGCAACATCATGGACCTGGGAACCGTTCGAATACAATAACTGGTACCCCGGAATTCTGATGCAGAATTGCGCCGCAGTTGTTACCTCCTGTTTTCCGTCCGGGTTTGCAAACTCTGGGAGGCTGTCAGCAAGCGTAATCTACAGTCCTGGCTATTGTCCAGTCGGATACACGACTGCGGATGCAGCTGTGAACGGTGGAACAACTACGGTGACTTGCTGTTACTCGTAAGAGCCTCTAAAGCTCCCATGCACCAAATTCCGTGGAAGCTAATCCGCCCACGGTGATTTTGCGTATACCACCTCGGCCCAGATCAACAGTCACTCGGTCACAGCACATTTTGCCGGATGCAAAAGCTCGTTACCTTCATCGAGCTTTACGGAAGTGCCTGCGGTCACCATTGGAGGAACTCGTACTCAAGAGTTGACGCAGTTGACAGGCGAACTTCTCATGTGGGCTCAGCCAATTACGGTCCTGCATCAAGCCTCAGACACTGCTCTTCTGTTGTCAGGGCCTAAATCCACTTCCCCACCTACGACGACCTCGCAAACAACCTTCCGCTCTGCGTCGGTGTCTTCCAGCGATACCGAAACGCATAGGCCGCTTTCCGACACAACAAATCCACCGAAAAGCTTACCCGTCGCCGCAATTGCAGGTATTGGTATCGGTGCCGGCCTATGCACGTTCTTGATCATGGCCGTGCTCTTTTGGTGGATTTGGAGGCGCCGGAGAAGCAAAGTTGATAATACTAGTGTTAAGGAGCCCTTCAACAGTAACGTTATAATGAGCAGCCTACAAAGTAGCGTTGAAAAGACTCCTCATGAGCTACGTTCTGATTCTCGATATGTGGGTCCTTGGGAGCTAGACAGTAACGCTATCAGTACCGGCAAACATCTCGCTGAATTGCCCGGTGAATAATAATAATGTTTATGTGGTCTACGGCAATATCTGTATTATAGCTCATGTCTTCTTGCAGCACAAATCGACATGTATGATATTTTAGTCTCACATCGCTCGAACGTTCTTTTCTTATATATATAAATGTAGATGTCATAGGCCATCATACAAGTTTGTATCAGTAACATCGATCATCTACAGTGCATTAGTTGATTATTCTTCGTAATTTTTCGTCTCTTCGCCGGAAAGGAATGACCACCCTGCAGAGACCCGTTTATACGTCCATACAGTGCAGCATGCAGGTGTATAGCCTTTACTAGCCGAAAACGATCAATTCGTTATCTGCCTCTCGGTCTGCCCATTCTGCCCAACTACCGTCATATATCCTCTTCTCCATTTCATAGCTGCTAAGCTGCAGTGCCAAACCCAACGCGGCAGCTGTTACACCCGAATTGCAGGTGAGAACAACAGGCAGTGACTCATTGACACCGGCCCTTTCAAAGATTTGCCGTAATTCGTTTGCTTCTAAGAGCTTCTTATCTGACCCCAAAATTGACGCCAGTGGTATGTTGATCGCATGTGGCATGTGGCCCAAAGGCGTTGGGCCGTTTCTGTCTAGTCCCAGGAATCGTTCGGGCGGCCTAGCATCAAGAATCTGAACGCTTCTCGGCACAGTCTCCGAGGACAACATGTCTCGCAACTCGGTATAGTCAATTACAGCTTTCGGGTTCAAAGGTTGATGAATGGGATACGTATTGACGTCGGCATTCGTGAGCGGTGACAGTTCTCCATTCGAGACATCAAAGCCGCCGGTAACATAGCTGGCAAAGTTATTCAACACGTGAACGTCACGATGTCCAAAATATCGACAAAGCCAAGCCACCCGAGGAGCTGAATACATTCCTGCCTCGAATGTGTCGTATATGACAAGTATGTCATCTGGTCGGACACCAAGGTCTGTCATGCAGGCCGCAAAGTGCTCGGGGTCAGGCAACATCACAGGGTATTTAGATGTAGTGTCACTAATGTGGTCCATATTAAAGAATCTATGAGATCGGTCAGTAAGGACGATTCCGCCGCTTCCAAGCACACACACATAGAACCTGGAATATGCTTGTTCTGGAAAGAACTCAAAGTCGACTGGCGGCCAGCTGCTACAGGGACGACACGACGAGACAAAGTCGGAGAAGTAAGAGCAAAATGAAAATCCGTGGGCGACACCAATACCGATTGGAATGTACTTTTCGATCCCATGGTGGCTTATATCTGTCTATCTCGGCTCCCTGAGGTGAAAATTTGTTTCGTGCGAACACTCAAGCTACCGCTTCCGTCGGATGCTACTGGCTAGCTGCTCATCTGCCAGTACAAGTTTTTATGGGCTTTCTTTATAAGGACTGAATTGTCATGAATCCATAAAGCACCGTGGTAAAGACATTTTGATGTTTTTATTGTGGTGATGTTGACAGATTCAAGCCATATGGTGTGGTCCACGGCAGCCCCACACATGCTTTTTCTTTTATCCGATTGGGTCTATCGATATATTTCAATTCTCATGTTGACGCTTGAATCTTAATATACGCCCTCCATGAGGAAGTTTTACTTTGAAATGGTGTATAGAATCTATTTTCAGTTGACTTGGCTCTAAGAATATCGCGTGCGTGCTAATCGGTGACTGTTTTTCATGACGTGCATGTCCAACATGTCAGCTTTTGCGCTGCTCGAATATTCTGAGAGCTATCGTAACGCGAGAGTTCTAATTGGCCTGAACACCACACTAAGCAAAATGCCGAGGATATCACACACAGTACATTCAGCACTTGTGCTAGCACAGATTTTATCATCCACCTGGTAGGTCAGCCCAGGCACTCAAGTGGTTCGTGCGACATGTGCGCAGTCTGTGACCTATAATATATATACTATGACCACATCCTGCAACCCCACGTAGGATTTTTCTGTTGGGTCTTGTCTATCAAGAAGGATTCTCAACCTGGGCAGACACAGACAGAGTATACATACTTTGCGTAAGAGGGTGCCCACCGAAGATCAGTTTCACTACAGAGTACAGAGTACCCCCTGCGAGAGTAGTCTGTTTTGGGTTCCCCTGTAACACCTATCATGTGTCGCCTGTACCAGGCCCAATTAGCCCTGCTATTATGTAAAATGCAATGATAACTATCTCATCGAATGAAATCTTGATAGTCAGGGCCAAACGCTGCAAGCGAGGTGCCTATCGATCCTGGTAACTACTAATTACGCGGATACTGCAGTTGACATGCTATAGGAGGACATAGGCGCAAGTCGGCAAGTGCCGCTTCTTGCGCCTGCAGCAATTGCAATATAACACTTCGACCGTCGTGTGCGTATACGAGATGCCAAGCATTCCTCCTGCTGAAAGGCCTTCTGGACGGAGCACTCTAGTGGCATAAGGATAAGCATAAGTGTTAGACTAACGGCTTCGGGGAGTATAAGAGTCCTAATATCGGGATGACCAACAGCGGGCGCAATAGTCGATCCTTGGCACACATTAATCGCCTGATTTTCCAGGCAGCCAGTCGGCCTGGGCTAGCGCCGTACCGTCACGCCCTATACGTCAATACCCATCGCCGTACGTACAGTATCATACGGTAACATAAATAACGCGCTGATCGTGGCAGTGGGTCCGTGGTCGTCCATCCCGTCCCCGCATATGACTATCAGAACCATCTATTATCGCTACCAAGTCTTTGCTCCTTGATCTCCTCTTGCGAGGGGTAACACTCCGTCCTTCGTGGTCTGACATTTTGGTTTACCATTCCTCGAGAGGACTTGCTCCGGTGAGCAGCCAAGCATTTCGTTTCGTCATACTCCAACAAGCAGGTACCTGAATATCATCAACAGCACACACAAGGATGTCGTGGCAGCAAACAGCACCGGGGCTCTATGCTCGCCCTTTTGACACCATCGAACGTTTCTATCGCGGCATTGCTGCGTCTGGTGCCCATCTGAAAAGGGAGCAGTATCTTATCTCTAGCGCTGTGCAATTCAGAGCCTCTGTGTCGCCAACGGACTTGCGCCACGCTTGGAAGGCCCTTATTCACAAGCACCCACAGATAGCCACCGTTCCGGACGAGACTGGCTCGCAATTGACATACACACAACTCTCTCCGGAAATCCTCGATGCATGGGTAGACAAGACTTTGATTGTGTATTCGGACAGTGACCGCCGTTCTGCTGAGGAGCTCGATGTCGCCCTGTCGCCGTGTTCCGACCTGACGGCGCATTATCTCCCAGCGTCCCGAGAACTGCTGTTCCGTACACCGCACTGGCGGTCCGACGGAATCGGCCTAATCTTGCTCCAGGATGAGTTCTTTACGCTTCTCGCTGAGGGCTCGGTTGCCAAAGATATTGTCTTCGACGGTTCCGAGCTAGAACGATTCCCTCCCACCATGGACTCGGTGGCGGCAATCGACTTGAACGTGACGCCGGAAATGTCCCAAGGAGCCGATGCCCAGCTTGCTCCGCTGTTCGCGGGACCGCCACCTGCGGCTTTTGACGCCGCGCTGCCGAATGCCCTGCCCGGCGAATCACGGCGCATAGGCACATGTCTGTCCGAAGAAGAGAGCCAGAAGATCATCGCCGCAAGCAAGGCGCGCGGCTGGACGGTGACGGTTGCCGTACACGCTGCTCTGGTAACTGTCATGCTGAAACACGCCAGCCCGGCTGATGGGCGGCTACTGTCGTTTACGACATACAACATTCGCGACCGTTTGCCTGTCCCGTGGAATGGTGCCTCCGCAGCTGGCACAGTATATCATACGGGCCGAGCATGCAGTGTTGACTTTGGATCGCATAAGACATACAATGATATTGCCAATTTCCTTTCTGCCGATTACAAGCGAGACTTACAGCCTCTGTTCGATTATATGGCAGACTACGTGCCCAAGATTGGCGCCATGCTTGCTGCTCCTCTGGAGCTGGCTCTGCAGGCGCCCGGTGGCGCGCATCCCGAGCTTAGCTCGCTGGGGGACCTGGACAGGCGATTGAAGACTCGGTACGTGGGTGCTGCCTCTACCGTAGAAATCGAGGACTGGTGGCTGGGCGTGGAGATCATCAACCGTCTATTGCAGTCCTATCTGTGGACACGCGATGGTAAATTGCACATGGCACACCATTACAACGAGAACTTTTACGACCGTGCATTTGTGGAACGGATTCTGGGAGAATGGAAGGATACTCTTGTGAAGGAATTGATCGGTTGATTGGCGTTTGACTCCATCTCCACAACAATAGATATAGACGAAAAAGAAGAGCCGATGCATAGCCTTATATTACATTGATAGGAATAATCATTGCACAATAATTCAGAAAAACATCCTTTTCCACCTCTAATCAGCTACTCGTCCCAGTGGCGCCAGCATCTCATTCCTGCCGGGACAGCTCCCACTCTTGGTGTAAACCCGCCGCCGAGCACCACGACTCATCAAGGGGCCTTCATCCTGCTCGGTGATGTACCAAGCCAGATCGCTGGTTGGATCTGCACCTGTTGCCGAGAAGCCGTTGCCCAACCAGGCAAACCGATTGGCTTCCTGCTCCTCGGCCGTTTGGCCGCTCCAGACCCAGTCAAAATCCTCAGCGTGAACCTCGCGCAAAGCCTCCCCGAAATGCATGCTGCTGCCTGGCCACATGGAGAGACTGCCCAGATTGGCTGTTCCGGCCTTGAAGTGCGAGCGACACCCATCACTCCACACAGTGTTGAACAGCACGCGGCGACAGTGGGCAGTAAAGCCGCGACTTGCTGCTTGTGACGGAGCAAAGGAGTGGATTTGCTCGGTCTGGTAGCGGTCGATCAATTGGAGCATGTAGTCGGCTTGCATCTCTGCAAGTAGTTAGAACATAGTGTCAAAGGCAATATCAGATTGGTGGCTCTATACCGGAATTGTGAACAGCACTGCCGCTGACATGAGGGAAAAAGGGCCCCCCAAACATCATGAAATTGGGCATATGTGGCACGGTCGTAGCCATATACGAGTCCGTAACGTCCTTGGCCCACAGTTCTTTCAATGACTTACCCGCAAGGCCGCGGACTTCGAAACCTGGCACATATGTAGTGTCGAACCCGGTAGCGCAAATAATGGCATCTAGCTCATGCTCACGGCCAGTATGGTCTACGATTCCCTTGGGTGTCACTTGCTGGATCTCTCCCATAACCACTTCGGTATTTGATGCCTTCAAAGCATCAATATACCCAATTCCTGGCGTCGGACGACGACAGCCGGGTTTGAAAGACGGGATCAGCTCGTCCGGTAGACCTTGAGCCTTCATTGCCTGCGCGACATATCCGCGCAATCCGGTCTGCAAGAGACTGTCATGCAAAAAGGCCGAGTAGAAAGTATTCAAAAGGGTCTCGTCCTTCTTTCGCTTGGCCTGAAGCTTGCCTGGCTCGTTCTGGAACGCTTCAATCTCTTCGGGACTGTATTCACGCTGGGGGTCGCAATATGGTCCCGTAGTCCAGTTCGGTTGCCGTATAAAATGAACTAGCTTCTGTACACTTGGCTGGATTGCAGTAAGGACCTGCTGACCACTGGATCTGTTTCATTTTAGTCATCAAACAACAGATGAAGTTCAGTGGTACTTTACCCATTCCCTAACACTGCAACTCGCTTTCCGGCTGGAGAGAAAGCTTCATCCCAGTTTGCACTGTGAGCAAGGTGGCCTTGAAAATCATGCAACCCCTGCACAGCGGGCCACTTCCATCGATTCAGATGCCCCGAGGCATTGATGAGGATGTCCGCTGTGTCATTGAACGACTTGTTGCCATCAGCCAGATCTTCTAGCTGCAGCTTCCACTTGCCCCTGGTGTCATCCCATTCAGCCTGCACAAGTTGGGTACGCGTGCGAATGTACTGATGCAGGCCGTATTTTTCTGCAAACGATGTGAAGTACCGGAGAATCGAATTGCGCGGTGCATACTCGCTCTCAAACGTGGCGCAAGGCTCAAATGAGTACACGTAATTGTGACCGGGAAAATCGCATGCGAGCCTATACCGACTCTTAGCGAACTTTTGACTCGACAACTGAAACTATGCATCATATGTGATACACGTCGCCTCAAGTACATGAGCTAATCACCACTTACCCTGGGTATCTGTTTTCAAACCACACTCCCCCAACACTTTCATTCTTCTCATACACAACCAGCTCAAAGTTCTGAAACGACCGTTGCAGTTTGTATGCAAAGCACAGGCCAGCTTGCCCAGCACCGATGCATGCTATGCGGATTTTGCGCTCAGCATGAATGGGGCGTTTGGAGCGGTCACCATCTGGACCGACCACAAGAGGGTTCTCTTCTGCCATGATGCAATCTCACAGGTCCTGTCAAAAAGCTCGATCTTGGATACGCGCAGCAAGATTGTACGCACACTTCTAACACGTCGACTTACGTCGTGATTTCCTCAACGGGCGTTTGGGAAATGTTGACATAATTTGTAACTTCACATGTCAAGAGAGCCACCAGAAAGACATCCGGGCCGCCACTTTGGAACTGAGGCTAACCAACCCCCCTCATTTTCCCCTCATAGATAGTCCGCACTATCAAGTAACTATTGCATGAGTCAAAGCAGTGGACTTGGTGGAACGAGCTCGACTCGATTGTCACTTACAAAGTGAACTAGTGATTGTAATGGAGACCTCAGTTTTGGCCACCATGATATCCTAGCCTGGACAGGCGACCCATCTACAGCCAAGACCCATCTATCAGACAAACAGAAACCTGTCATTGACATGCAGTTATCCCGCCCCCAATTTTTGGGGCTTGTCAATCGGTGTATCGATCGCCGCTTTTATAACCAGATCGGTGTAGATTACGCCATGACGGTAATTACCTCCCGCGCGATTAAGCGCGGCCCCCACCCACCTTTGGCTGCGCTATACAAGCCCACTTTCTACCCGTTCGTCCCGACAAAAGGGAAGCTTATTACATCGCGTACCCAATCCGGTTAAGTGGCTCTTTTGACCCACTCCGATTCGGGATTGAGATAACAATCTGCACGTTTATGAACTGGCCCAACTAGACTATTGTTTACTAAGGAGCATCCATTTGCTTTTACTACCATTGATCTTTATTAGACGAGTCATTGAGATCTCGGGCCTTGCCAGAGTGTTACCTTGCGGACCTGTGCCTGAAGCAAGTCTGCCAATCAACACCTCTTCTATTAAGCTAAGCTTTTGTCTTATGAGGCATGTAGTAGCTACAGTTCAGATCATCCATCTCAGCCTTTTTCCCCTCACAAATCTCTCTCTCTCACTATCTTTCTTTCAGTCGTTCCCTTCCACACCTATCAATCTTTGACAATCTTTTATTTCCTTTCCTTGATTATCCATGTTTCTCAGGTGAAAGACACCATCATGACGACGTTGGCTGAGACAGAAATCTCCTGGGTCCTCGCGGCATGTGTCATCCTGGTGACTTGGACCGTGTATGGTGCCATCTATCGGCTATACCTCAGTCCATTGGCCAAATTCCCGGGACCCAAGTTAGTTGCATTGACCACCTGGGTTGAATTTTACTATGATGTGATGAAGCAAGGCACCTATATCTGGGAAATCGAGAAGATGCACCAGAAGTACGGCCCTATTGTGCGAGTGAGTCCTGATGAGCTTCACTGCAACGACCCTGCCTTCTACGACACCATCTATGCTTCGCTGCCGCAACGTCGCGACAAGTACGTCAAGTGGACCCAGGCGCCTGACTGCAACAACGCCACCGGCTTCACCACTGCCCACGACCATCACCGCATGCGGCGCGATGCATTAGCGCCGTTCTTCAGTATGCGTAACACCGTCAATCTAGAGGATAATGTGCGGGCATGTGTTGACAAGTTTGTCAATAACATGGTGGAGTACTACAAGACTGGGAAGCCTTACAGTATGACGGCTGGATCGATTGCAACTACCATGGATGTCGTGACTAGCTACAGCTTTGGCGAGCCTTTTGGTCTCTTGGATGATGAAACCCTGGCTTTTCGATGGCGTGACAGTGTCATCCACATCATGAAGGCGTTGCCGTATGTGCGCAACTTCCCACCGCTTGTCAAGATCATGGCTTGGGTGCCTGAGTCATTCGGAGCCAAGCTACTTCCCGACCTTGCCGTGCTGGTTGGCTGGAAGCAGCGTATTCGGCGGCAGGTTGCTGATGTTCTGGCGTTCAAGGGTGTGTATGCGAAGAAGAATCGCGACAAGAGAACAGTCATCGAAGAGATGCGTGACAGCGAGAAGCTCCCCGCCCAGGAGAAGACCCTGTTGCGGTTATCTGAAGAGGCATCCATCTTGATGATTGCCGGCAGCGAGGCACCCGCCAAGACACACACGATTACTTGGTTTCATCTGATTGACAACCCGGATAAGCTTGCTCGTCTTCGGCAAGAGTTGGCCACCGTCTACACCGACCCCAAGGCGCCACTCCCGCCGATTTCCGTGCTCGAAAAGCTTCCCTACCTGTCCGCTGTCATTCACGAAGGACTCCGATTGCACGGTGGCATCGTCGGCCGCTCGCCCCGTCTTTCGCCGAATCCGATGCAGTACAAGGAGTACACAATCCCTCCCCGCACACCCATCAGCTGCATGTCCGCATTCCAGCACCTCAATACCGACATATTCCCCGAGCCCCGCAAATTCGTTCCTGAGCGATGGCTCATTCGCGATGAAGACACCGGTAAAGAAGTCCTCAATACTGAGCTGAAGAAGCATCTCGTCTCTTTTGGACGAGGGACCCGGAACTGCCTCGGCTATAACTTAGGCATGGCCGAGCTGCGTCTGATGGTCGCTGCGGTTGCTACTCGTGTCGACTTGGAATTGTACGAGACTGACATTGACGACGTGGACTTTAAACGCGATTGGATGATCCCCCAGGCGAAACTTGGCAGTCAGGGTGTGCAAGTCAAGGTGACGGCAGTGCACGTATAGTTCTTATAATCATTCCCTATTTTCTTCTTTTTCCTTCCTGATTTCGTGTGTCCGCCAATCAGGTCACTACTACTTTATCTGAGCAGTTTCATGCTCTGGTATTATTTCTGTTGTTCCCAACTACTTACGCCTTTTACTATGCCTTTTTTATATTCCCCGTTATGCAGGTCGGTCTAGTCTGTTTCAAGTGGCCACGATTGTTGCTATGTTTTGTAGTTAGCTAATACCAATGACAATAGTAGGAGACTTGGCTGATTGATCCTTTGCCCAGACGTAAGGCCCAGACGTAAGCATGGCTAGTAAGCTATGTATTAATACTTGTATCCGGCCCAATACGTAGCTACCATAATCAGATATATCCCGCGCCAATCATATGAAACGCGGCGGACGAGCTTTGCGTCACAAGGCCGCCATCTCTGACTGATTTGGGGACATTCATTCGCTGGCCATGTCGGGATCACTACGAGGATCGGTGTTGTGCAAATCTTTCTTATTCCAGAAAAGTGTTGTAGAAGAGATACAGAGTGCTATGCTGGTCACAGAGCATGTAATACGCAAGTAATGCAAGATAACATGGCCGGACAAATGACCGAGTCAAAGTATGGGATGCAGGGAATGCATTCCTACTCGACGAATTGTGAAAGTCTCTTTGAGCTGCCAAGACATAACTTAGAACGACGGCGAGAGTCTAATGGGCTTTAATAAGTACTCTCACCTGGTTGAAAGTTAATCGTGCCTTGGATTCTTGGCGGTTGTCACGCTATAATCGGGGAAACGGAAAATTGTATCGCTGTCCCCTTCCGCCCTCCAGGTTGTCAGGGCTTGCACGGATAGAGAGCAACGAGCAGTACCTTATGTACTCGGTACAGAACAACATTTCTATGGGGTGTTGATGCAGGGGGATGCTTCTTATTTCGATTTACATGTGGTCCTGTAACGACAGGGGCATATGTTACATTGATTGACCCTAGTTTGCCAAGGGCATAAATTTAGCGTGCATGTAACGCTGATCTCGGAACGGTGTTGAGTGAATAAGAATTGAATAATTTTGCTGTTGGTCATATTTCTTGATGTCGGGGAAAACCTGTTTTGCCCTGAAGCATTTCAGTCCAACTCAGCACCACAGCAATCGTCGTGCTTGAAATGTATCACACTTGATTTAAAGATCATCCAAACTCTATATACACATTTTAAACCCGCTGTCTACCAACCGTTGAACCCGCTGTCTATCGAATACGAGCTGGTCAATTGGGGAAATGATCCTCAACCTTGTGCGGATTCTAACTTAAAAGTCAACTCGAGTGCGAGCTGAACACGATAGTCTTTCAGTGGCGACTACTACTAATCACAACCATAATTACTTTATCAAATTGGACTAATCTTACTATGGAAAGGTAGAAGCTCGTAGCTAGCGGTTATCGTGCCCTTGGAAAGTCACCTATAGTTAAAAGCACACAATCTGTGTTTCATCTCGTCAAGTCCATAATTATATTAAAGTTGCTGAGTAAACTAACGAATTGTCAACGCCCCCATCAAATGGTATCAAGAAGCGGTATTGAAAAGACAAAGAACGTCTTGGGTGAAAGAATAAAACGAAAAAAATAAAAATAAAAAAAGACAGGAGACCAAATTAGGTGAATCGTAGAACCCGAAATTTTGAGTATCATAAAAACCAAAGCTCATCAAACACCGAACCCAAGAGACCAAATATCAAGTGCAGGTAACGACATTTAAACTAGTACATGAGATCATTCTGAAAACAGAACGGCATTTACTCCGAGATAACATGATAGTCCCTCGAAATGGTGATACCTTTGGCGGATGAATCATCCTGCAGATGGCTCTGGCTGCTCGTCTCGGTCTTTCCCCAGGTGTTTGGGAAATAGCGGTTTGCAGAATTCTTGCCTGCACTAGAAAGTTGGTAGTGGTCGTTGCTCCTGGTACCACCCGTTGTCGTACGCATGATTTTATCCGACACACGGCTAATGAGTGGTCGGTAGGTGGGCACGCACGCAGAAATGACACCCACACTGATTTCGAGCGAGCTAACATACAAGGCACTGACTTGGTCCCAGGTTGCATCTGATGAGTCGAGTGCGGTCGCCTCGATGCAACGAGCAATCGAAATGAAACAGGCACTATGAAACAATGCGTTAGGAGAGTAAGCTCCTCAAAGTTCACACAAGGGGCTGACTTACACAGCACCGGTGGCAAACACAGCAGACAGCATGTGCTTCTTGCGGCCCGGGATATGGAGCTGATGAATCAACGGGATAGGCATGGCTAGGATAATCACGTCTGTCACGATATTGATCACACCGCTCGCAACCACAACCGCATAGTAGTTCAGGCAGACGCTGGGAATCGTTGGGTTCCACCGAGATTCAATCGGAACACACTGAGCAATGGAACAGATTATGAAGGTGAGGTTGTACGCGATGTTAACACCCATCATGACCCAAGTCCATCTCTGAAATTGCCGGATGGGGAAGATGCGTAGATAGAGAAGCAAAATCGAAGCTTTGATCCACATGACGGCCACATTGTACATTACTTCGAGGACTGTCATAGACTATCAAGGGACGTGGATGTTAGGATTGTTCAAAAAATAAGGAAACCGGTTCACTCACAACCAACAGCCCTTTCTGGTCGGTGACGAAGATGATGTGTTTCCCCATACCATAGTGACAAGTCAGACATAAAGATACAAAGAAAATGGTGAACATTGGCTAAATAGTCAAGTCAGTAGATGTTGCGTATGGATGCTTTTAGTTTCAAGTCGAAATGAGTCTTACTAGAGATAGGATAATCATATAATCATCCGCACCCATCCGAAATGCTGTCTTCATTCGTGCCACTATTCGGAGAATGACAGCAATAAAAGCAGCTGCTAGTGTGACGGCACCACACGCAATTAGGTTGGCGACTCTGCTGTCATCTGGATGAGCCTGCATATAGGCAATTTCCTCTGGAGTTGGCATCGACATGGCGGCAGATGTATCTGTTTCGTCTGGATCTTCCCAGAACTTCCAATTACACAGAAGACACAAGAAAAGCTGAGAGAAGGACGAGAGCTACAGGAGAAGGAAGGGCAAGAGTAGGAGTAATAATAACGATAAAGACAGTGACAAAAATCAACCAACAGCCGGAGCACCCTCAACCGCTGTACATGTAGTATGTTGCAGGAGAGTGGAAAGAGAGCAAGAAAGAGGCTGGATGGCACAGTAGTTAATCATTATCTCACATGGTCCCACCGCAGTCCATGGCCCCGACTTGTGAACAAGGGTTTAGGGCCTTATTGTTACTCAAGAATCAATAGTAGACATGGCAATCATTGCATAGTGTACGTGGCGTGCCCCATTGCTGAAAAGAGTCCGTAGATGCATTAGCATAAGCATGGGCGATATATCGGGGGGGCCGGAACAGACACAACCAATGACGATGCTATCGTTATGCATGATGTTTCCGTATGAGGCAAGTCTATCACTTAGTACACACACGTGCCTTACGAGCGCTTCATGTAAGTTGAAGGACAAAAAGTAGCGCGATGGTGGAGTTGCGTAGGATTGCCTGCATACGATCACTACGACGGGAATGCTAGCGAAGCCTAGTAGTGTCTTGTCGAGGGACGATCCCTCAGGTGGCGCGATGTTCTCCACTTCGGCGATGTGTGTGAAACTCAAACTTGGGGAGAATGTGCCTGGTGGTATCGGTATGTTACGATACGGCCCCATAAGTATATGACAGTACAAGCGCGGTACGCTATTACACATAGTGGGTTACTCCCCGCCACCTAGGGCCAATCGCACATCCCCGCGCCATTCAGGGATAAGCTCTATAGCTCCAGCCTGATCGTCTGCTTTCTTCAATGCCTACGGAGTAGTTATATATCGAGAACCAGGAAAACAGTGAGTTGACTTTCGATAGTCTCCCGACCCCATTTTCTTTGCACCCGAAAAAAGGAGAAAACGTGGAACTCAAGGTGTTTATTATTTACCTTGCCCCCTCTCGACCTCCGGCAAAGAAACTCCAGCTTTGCTACCTTTACATAAATAGCCCTCCACTTTCTACCGAAGATTCTACTGAAAGCAAATCACAATAAAAGCAGCAAAAATGACTGGACAACTCACATGGCTCGTCACCGGCTGCTCCTCCGGCCTGGGGGAGTCGTTGGTCAAATCCATTCTCGCCGCTGTAAATCTGCCTTCTAACTGATCATTGAGTGGCCAAACTAGTTACTGACGCGTTTGCAATCTAGGGCGACAAGGTGATTGCTACTGCGCGATCATCGGCAGACAAAAGCGCCGAAGAGCGCCTTGCCCCGCTCAAGGCAGCTGGAGCTGCAGTGTTGGAAATTGACGTGAAAGCCCCAGCCGAGGTGCTCAAAGCTAAAGCAAAGGAGGCTGTGTCCATATATGGGCAAATTGATGTCCTGGTCAACAATGCTGCGTACATCGATGCCGGTATACTGGAAGAGATTGAGTAAGCCCAACGTCCAATTGACCAATCTGAATGTTTAGGTATTAACTCAAAGTTTTAGTGAGGAGTTCCTCATCAATGCGCTGCGCAACAACGTCCTTGGTCCTCTCAACCTGACTAGGGCCATTCTTCCCTACATGCGCAGCCGCCAATCGGGGACTGTGTTGTTTATGTCCTCGGTAGGTGCCTACTACGGTGCACCGGGAGCCAGCGCCTATGCTGGTGCTAAGGGACTGCTTGAGGGCCTCGTCCCCAACCTAACCCTGGAATTGAAAGGGTTTGGTATCCGAACATGCCTGCTCACTCCAGGATACTTCCGCACCAAGGTCATGACTCCAGGAAACATCCTGTACCGGGCGCCCAACCCTCTGCCGGAATATGCAGAGCTGAACAAGCTAATCCAGGCTGGATGCAATGCTGCCGACGGCAACCAGCCCGGTGACCCCGACAAGGCCGCTACCCTCGTCGTCGAAGCTGTCCGAGGAGAAGGACGATGCGCCGGCAAGGAATTGCCGGATCGACTTCCACTGGGCCCTGATGGCTTCACGGCCGTGCGCAATAACTGCGCAGCTAAGCTAAAGATCTGTGATGAGTGGGAGAGCATTACGTCGGCCACCAATTTCGATTAGGTTACGAACGCTTCGGTTTAGAGTGGCATCGAGCAAAGGGCATAGATTATTCGCCAGAGCCTAGCCACTAGTTATATTGCATAACAGATCATGCATGTATGTACAAATTATAGATATCCAGTATACGTTGGTGTGAAACTTTATTGCAAAAGAGGTTTCCAAATAATAGGGCATTCGTTCTGTCAAGCCAATAAAGCTCTCGAATAGTGTCAACTGCTCTCCGCGGAGCTTCAATAATGGTCGATCATTTCTATGTACTTTAACCATGAGTAATTATCAAATATCCATCAAGGTTGAACAGGCCAAAATCCGCTGGTTTTTGCCGGGACAAGTCTGTAAGCGAGTGATGTTAAATTGCAGCCCCACGACGATCGATTAACTCTATTTGTGATCAACAGGCGGCTGTCCAGCTTTAGTGGGCAATCCGCACACAAGACGACGTCTGAGTGCCTATTCAGAAAGCTAACAGGGGTTTCGAATAAAGTGCGCTTGTAGGCTAGGGGGCTTGGGTGCACCGACCAATCCCCAATTACGCCCGTGTCCGCCATGGAGCGGTGCACATGATGACAATATTCGAAACTAGACATGAATATGACAACTATAATTCCGAGCCATAACATACCCTTGACTGTGCCTGAAGCTAATTGATTAAATCCGGCTTTCATGCTGCATATCACTTAGTTCTGACTGTCAATGTAGATCCGTAATATGAGTTTAAGCATCCTACTGTCGACTTATCGATCTCTGAATCATGCACGTCTCAATATTATGTAGGACGCCCTTTCAAAGAGTAATAGGTTTCACAGCGTGTGCCGGTTGTTTCGAGCCGGATATCTTACGAATGCTCGATGGGCTATCTTGTGCATGATCAGTAAACGACTTTTATTCCGAAGCCTTTGCGTTTGACACACTCATGTTCGGTATGGACTGTCTGAGTCTTACACTATTTTCCAAATAGCTATACTTTGGATATGATGGCTTAGGATAACAGCCCGCTTGTAGTTACATTCACAGATTATTCACTGATGCTGCTCATAATGCCGAGCAAGCCAACTATCGACCGTTAGTCGTGCTGATCACTAACGCCTGTTAGAGCGGCGAACAGCACACACATTCGCTCGAGGATCCACTAATACAAGCGCTCACATCGCTTGTGCTGTTGGGGGCGGCCAAGGTTTTGTCTTTACCTTCCAAGCCCGTCCTCTTTTCGTTTGAGGAGAGTACATTAAATTCACAATGATATACAGGAAACATCAACTAGTCATGTCATCTGTTCGATCAGATGAGAGTATTCTGTATTAGAAATTGATTCAACAAACTAATAGTCGTCTGTGCTTTGTGGTGGATCTTGCCCACAATCCTGGTGGGCACTCCCATACCAGCGGTAACCGGTCGATAACGGATGGGTCAGCCATGTCATGGGTTGTCTCCATCTTACGTCTTGTTGAAGAAAGCAGAGCTAGGCTTTTTCGTCCCAACCGACTGGCACCTCCCGGATAATATGATAAGAACAGCCCGATCCGTCACCTGAAGAAATCCCAAACGACCTTTTCATCACTCTACTCGACTTTGAACATCAATATACCACTTTGCCTTGCCACCACTCTTTTGGCATTTTTCTTTGTATTGTAACACTCCTTCGTATTTCCTCCTGTTTCTGTTGCCCGATACTTGTTTGTTTTCTGCTACACATCCGTCATGGCTTACCAAGACGACATTCTCTCGGAGAAGCCACTGCTTGACCTTCCGAAGGTACGAATCACAACATATGTTCAGTGGCCGTTTAACAGAAAACTAACAGAAGGACCCTAGAAACGATCCTTTCTTTATAACCTGCACACGTTATACATTTTCACAAAAAATGATTTCAAAGTCATTCTCTACCCGCAGACTGCCGTTGGCATTTTCCAAGCGCTGGCCGGTGGCCTTCTGACCACAAATGACAAGCCAGACCTCATGTTTATCATGTCGAGGCTGCCCTTAGTTGCATTTTGGAACTGGTTTAACCTCTTGACATTCAACTTGGCCAACCAACGACTGCCCAATTCCATTCTCGAAGACAATTTGAACAAGCCTTGGCGGCCCATCCCTGCACAGCGCATCTCCCCAGATGAAGCTAGATTACTTCTTCTATTTCTTCTCCCAGTCGGCATCATCTTGACATATTTCATGGGTGGTTTCAATGAGACAATTGCCATGATCGTCCTCACCTGGATGTACAATGACCTTGGTGGTGGTGATGTCCATTACTTTGTCCGCAATCTGATTAATGCTGGTGGATTCATGGCCCACGCGTCCGGCTCCACAGCCATTGCAGCTGGCTTTGGGCTTTATGAACTCAACGACACAGCGCCATATTGGCTCGCCATAATTGGAGGCATTATCCTCACGACTCTGCAAGTACAAGACATCCCCGACATGGAGGGTGACGCGGCACGAGGGCGCAAGACGTTGCCTTTGGTCCATGGGGGCCTTACAGCCCGGGTTTCTGTGGCCGTCGGCGTTATGGCCTGGTCTTTCATCTGCCCCGCCTTCTGGTCCGTGAACGTGGGCGGATACCTGCTCCTTGTCATTCCCGGTGCAGTGGTTGCCTACTGTACGCTGACATACCGCAGTGTCTCCGCTGACGAGATCACCTACAAAATCTGGTGCATTTGGCTAATTATTGTCTATTTGCTGCCATTGTACAAAAACCCCGAGGTATTCACTCGATGGGGAAATGATGTTCTGGCTACAGTGACGCGTCCTGACCTGGCTTAGCCCCCAGTTTCAATTCTTCTTCCTCTATTTTTTCCTTTCTTGTCGTGCCTGAATGGGTGCAACGTTGCGGAAATTGCCGCTTATGATTATTTTACGAGTTGTCTGCCTTAAACTTTAAGCCTGTTACAAATAGTTTGTCATTCATCATTTAAATACCACCTTTTGACGTTCCTTCAACAATAGCCAAGTTCATCTTGCCCAAATGGCTAGCCTTCTCGTCATAGCTCCACAAGAATCGAGTCAGTTCTTTTCGGGTTTCTTTTATTTTTGTGCCTCTTTGGTCGGTCCTGCCGAGGCCCGATCACCGACTTGGCGGATGGACGTCGAGCCGAAGATCTGTCACTAAGCTTTCGCTAAATTTTAGCGTCGGCAGTCGAAACCTAAACTCAAAAGAGCTTAATGGGGGCCGCCCCATCAGGACCACTGATCGTCCACATGCTTTAATCATGCTTTATTTTTATCCAATAGTCTGAGCGCCAGGCCCATCGTAATGTAACGTGTACTTGGTCTCAGTACGAAAGTATCACGTAACGTTACGAACGCCTAACGTCTACCACACTATCGGTACGCCAGTGAGCGCCTCAGACGCCACGAAAACCGCCAATAGATGTACGATGTCAGCTTAAATAAGCCAAGGACAGAGAACTCCGTGCTTACCAAGAGATAACTCAAACCACTCGCATGCCCACTTCTTTTTGCCGTGGCAAAACGATTTTCATTGTTTGGGTCGATCTTTAGGTAGACCGATATGTAACTCCATACGCAGTAATGCAATTAGCAATAGCAAAATGAAACCATTTCGATAACCACCCTGAGTCGTGTTTGTTCAAACTTGAGTGTTTTGCCACGGCACAACAAATCAATAGTGTCTGCAGCTCCCCATACCGATTTTCAGGTCCAGGAATCAAAGCTAGTGAAAAAAGAAAAGAAGAAAAAAACCTGTATCGTAATGCCATGCCCAACTAGTATATTTATTACGGTACGGAGAACTTCCCATCCCTGCATTGGATCTATTGACTCATTGGTCCATTTTTTATCTTCTCCTTTCTTTTTCTGGCCTTTACACCTCGCTCACCCCGCACGGATCGCTTTGCGTAAATTCCCTATCACTAACGAGATATTTGTTTGCATTTGCGTATAATAGAATTGAGCCTCTCAATCCAAGTATTCCTTCCATCTTGCGAGCCACAGTCTCATGGAAAATGAAGGCGGCTACGAATGAAGCACTTGGTGCTACGGTCGGTTTGCTCAGTTTTGGCTTCGGCCTCTCGACTTATGCTATCGTCCGTAGTCAACAATGTAGCCTTTCTCTTTCCGCGGTCCTTGGCGTAGCTTCAATAGACATTGTATGTTTGCAAAATATGATGGCTGCTGTACATCATATCAATTTGTTTAGACCCCTTCCCTCGATATTTCTCGCTAACAGAAGGCAGGTGCTTGCAGTCTTGGTCTATCGATTGACGTTGCACCCTTTGAGAAATTATCCAGGCCCTTGGCTTGCTGCTGCTACAGACTGGTATAATGTCTACCACTGCCTGACAGGCGACCGTCATATTGACTTTCTCCGTCTGCATGAGAAATATGGACCAGCCGTCAGATTTGGTCCTAATCGTGTTTCCTTCTGCATCGACCGTGCGCTGCAGGATATCTACGGTGTGCGCGCCAACACGCAAAAGTCGCAAGTGTACAGTGCCTTCTCGCACTTTTTCGCTGTCCCCGCTAGTTTGACTACCATTGATCGAAAGGCGCACTCTTTCAAGCGTCGCGTTACTAGTCGAGCACTGAGCACTACCGCCGTCAATGGACTGCAAGCTTTGATTCTCAAAAATGTGCGAATCTTCTGCGATTCTTTGCAAGCCAACCAGGCCGAGAACACCACGGATGGCTGGAGTGTACCAAAAGATATGTCCAAGTCAATTCAGTACTTACTGTCCGACATCATGGGCGACGTGACATTCTCGAAAAACTGGGAAATTCAGGCCAGCGATAAAAATCGCTACATTCTTGACCTGATGTCTCTTGGCACATGTGGCATCAACCTTGCCGGACATATCCCCACTGTGCTTAAATTGAACCTTGATAAAATTTTCTTTCCATCCCTGACGAAGGGCGTTCAGGATTTCTTTCGCTTATCAGAAAGTCAATCGTCCTGGCGCGTGGCCCAGGATTCAGCCAGTCTGCCGAACCGAGATTTGTTTGCCGCCCTGCTAGATGCCCGAGACCCGGATACTGGCAAAGGATACAGTCAACGCGATCTGATTGCAGAAGCCGGTATCCTCATTATTGCAGGGGCAGACACTACTGCTACAGCAACCACAGCGACGCTATTTTATCTGCTACATTCTACAGAAGCTTACGAACGGGTTCGTGCTGAAGTAGACAAAGCATTTCCCCGAACAGACGGTGTTGAGAGCATTCGCATTGGCTCGGCACTTGCAAGTTGCGCGTATCTGTATGCCTGTATAGACGAAGCCATGCGCCTATGTCCTCCTGTAGGAGCCATGCTTCCCCGAGAAGTTCTCCAAGGTGGCCTCGCTGTCGACGGTGGTAAATATCATGTTCCCGCAGGTACAGATGTTGGCGTCCCAACGTATGCTCTGCATCATACAGAGAGGTACTGGCCGGATGCATACTCCTTTCGCCCAGAGCGATGGCTCAACCAGAAGAGCGCGGAAGATAAAGCAGACGAGACTGGCTTGGGCAACAACAATAGCGGGACAGCTGCTTATGCCCCCTTTGGCGCTGGCCGTACGAGTTGCGTAGGCAAATATCTTGCCTATCAGGAAATGGGCATAATCATTGCGCGTCTCTTCTGGCTTTATGATATGCGTATCACGCCAGGTACACATGCTGGTGAAGGTGGGAGTTGGTGGCAGAAGAATTTTTGGGAGCCTTCATGGGGACGTGACAGAGAGAGCGAGTTCCAAACTCGGGATGTCTTCACCAGCTCCCATGACGGGCCACAAGTTCAGTTTCGCCCGAGATGATCATCCTATCATTCTACTATTCTCTATACTGCTTCATTCTTTGTATTATATTAGCTTTGATCGACATCAGTAACATCTAAACAACCCTAACACGTGCTGGCCGCTGTAAGACTTACACGTAAATCATATTATGCATTATGGATATTGGACTGCTAATGTCATGCTAATTCCAGTATATGCATGACAGATCCATAAAATGTAGTTAAGTAGTTACCTACATCCAGAGTACGTAATTCTTTACGTCAAGTACGTATCTTAATATAGCGATTTGCATTGACGCGTCTTTGTCTTATCTAACGTAAAGAAGAATGAGCGCATGCATTCATTCTATGTTGTAGCTTCTTGGGAAGCCTGATAGTATGCGCTAAATGATATCTGACCTGCATCAACTTGCAGTTTGTACATCTAGTTTCCACAATCAGAGGATTGAGATCTTAAGCGTCAGTGCGCCATGTGCACAGACCCAGTTAGTTGACCTGAGCATCAGCCATAACAACCCTGAGGGCACTGTTCGCAGTATGATATTTACCTGTCGATGTGTATTTGAGTTTGAAATAGGGGTGTTCGGGACTATGTCGGAAGGATTATAGCTGACGTTTAGGTCCGTCGATATGAGCTATTGTATATTGTCTAAACCCTGTAAAGTAGCGACGTACAAAACTAGGGCTTTTCGTTCCTGTTGTTCGTTGCCTAATTAGTGTGTTCTAGCCTCGTGGGTATACGGAGAACTCCGCAATCAGGTAGCAGAAGGATTCGATGATCTGTTGATTAAGCTTAGGTGGGGGATTACGCAAAATGACCTTATAAGGCAGTTCGCATTCCTGGCGACTTGGCACGGGCCGTTCTATTGATTTTTGGTTACATCATTGTCAAGCGTTGGAATTGTAGTGACATGGCCAGTTCTTTGCAGTGATACGTGCGTATTGATGTTAGCTGCGTTTAGAACATAGCGCAATGTTCTGTAGCTATACCGAGTCCGTTGTAGCGTTGTTCATAGCTCAGGAACGCTTCTTCATGCGTAATTCTGTGCTTTCGGTTTTTTTACACTACAACTACTCGAGGTAATGTTGATGTGCATGTACTCCGAAGTCCCTGATGCTCACATCCACGTTAAAATGAGCTGTAGACTTGCCAGAACTCTTATCACTCTGTAGCAATCCCGGGGCAAGATGCATAGTTTCATTTCTGACCGCTTATATTGTAGACATGAGTGAACGTAGATGTTTCCCAGTCTAGCTACTGGCTCCAGATGTATCTTATAGCTATATCGATTAACGATTTGATTTACCTGGTCTGGTGCTGGCGTGTCACGCACCTTTACCGGCCTAGTGTTGCACACAGTGTCTCAGCAGAGTTCCAGAAGTTTTACCTATTATATATAGGGTATATAGGGTATTTCACAAGTACTTTAGTTACGGCAATGGGATTGTTACGTCTTTATGTCCACGAAACAGTCTGAAACAAGTCACTTTTATCTACATGTGATTTCTGCGTTTAATCAGCTCTTATATATTCTTTGCTTCTACAACTAAGATACATTTTATCTGGCGTATTTTCTATATAAAAATGCAAGGATACAAAGTCCAAGGGTGACCAACCCGTACTCTATACAAATATATCTGACAGCTTATAACTTGACTGCAGTGCTTTCCAACTAGAAATAGACAGACAACGATCAAAATCAACAAAGCTTACGACAATATATGGTTTACTTTACAGATCTTTGCATTACAATCTTCCCCAACACAGCAAGCTGGTAAGTGTTGTAAGCATCAGTTGGTCCGTAGTGCTGCAGCGTAGTTCTGTTGTTAATATCAACCATGAGATAACGGATATAGTAAATATCAGAACGGCTTCGCACGACTTGAACAATATGTCCAAATCATCGTTGATCAGTGTTGCCTTCAGTCGGGGTTCAATAAGCTTCCTCGTGATACATCTGTCGACATTGAGATATCGGTCATCTGGTCACATGACGAGCGGTGTCAGGATATCCTCCGACATGCATATAAAACATCTCTCTTTTGACAAAGAAATCCCCCCCAATCTTACTTCTGTTTTTACCCCTTAGTGAGATAGACAGTCAGGAAATTACAAACATACAGACTTTTTGCCATACTGAGCTTCATAACATCGACAACATCAACATCATTAGCAGAAGGCAAGGCGGATACCAATTATATATATAATTGGAGACACCGTTGTTATACGATCCGTGGTTTACCCGCAAAGAATGAAATCAAACTGCCTTAACAGTACATTATAGTGTCTTCAGTAACAGTTCATGCAGCAGAAATTGCTTATATCCATATATTCCAACCTGGGATGTGGACCTATCAAAGGGCCAAAACGAAGATTTGATAGTTATATGACTTTGTTGTATTAGCTGTGAATGATACTTGTCACAGTGCCATAGTATTGTGTGCAACTGGCATTACTAATCACAATCCCCCCAGGAACTCGAATGCAACACAGATATCACCTTCATTAAGCGCAACCAGCCTCCAAGAATGATGGGAGATTGGCAGTGTGAGCCGTTGAAGGTCTCCAGACCGCGACGTCCTCGATTCTCCAACAGCTGGTAGTGGGTCAATACTCGGTATGGTATATGCCTGGTGGGCTAGTATGCCAGTACTATGAGACAAATTTTATTATATATTCAGAGATCCAGGAGTTGATGTAGAGAATTGGGATGTAGGCGAACGCCGGATACGCTACAAATAAGAATGCGTAGCATGTCATAACTACTCTGCTCTAGCTCCTTATACAATACTTTGCTTTTTACAGTTAACCATAGCTACTGAGCTCTCTGATGCAATCGAAAGGGGATGGGTGTTGTAATTCTCTACTTTCGTTTCACTTTGACATGTGCGGTTCAATAATCTCACACATATGGCACCTCGGCCCCGTCGAAAGATATGCTTTTTATACCTTTCTGTCAAAAAGCTTTCAGAAATTCAAGGTATCTCCCATAATCAGGATCAGGATGTATTTCTGCCACCTACAGCTGTGTCATGAGTGATGGATCTTGTCAAGTCATTCAGAACAAGGCTGTCGGGACTCTTTTGGCAAGTACTAGTACTAGCCAAAAGCTTGCCAGTCACCTCGCCCCAGGAGTCTTGATTTTATCTTGCTATAGATGTCTTGAAGGATAATCGGGTTACCAACAAATTCGGACTGAAACGTGCTTGCCAGTGCCGTACCGTAATTCACACAGTCTCAACCTGCACTGCCGAGCTTTACCCTTCTATAGCTCTTTGTCCACATGAAGCTACTGGGTATCTGAGACTTGTTTATGTTTTGATTTCGAGAATAATCGGTTTAATTGGTTTTGGAAGATTTCTAGCAACCAGGATGATGGCTCTCTCCACAGTGACTTTAACCCCTTGCTCGTGAGATAAATACGTCACCTGCGAAGTAGTTCACATGGCATGCTGTGATGGAGATAGGTTTGGACATGATCATACAGAATAGCTGGCAATGTCGAGTGATTTGCCGTAGTGAGATCATATTAGAAATATTATCAGCTCTTATTGAGTTCAGGTTCTTTGAACCCGAGCTTCGGTTTCCTTGCAGGATACGTTACATGTACTATCGTTGTCTCTCAATCTCGTGATATCCTGCTAACTCATGAAGACGAAACCGGTGACTGATTGAGTGAATGTACATTTTCCCTTTGCGCTAATATTCCCTTCACTCAGCTTCTGACTTATTGTTCATGATAGGCTGTCCAACAAACTCTCTTGATTTATTTCATCTTCATGAACGAGCTATTAAATTTTGATACCGTATCTAGGCATTATGACAGTGTTGGGATATTCGGTGAAGGCCTAATCTTGAGTAACGAAATGCCGCATTTCCTTCGAAAGCAATATAGAGCTTTTCCTCAGCGCTAGTAGTCTCACAGACAAGAGAAAACTTTCCGTCTCAGCTCTTTGATCTATTATCAGTAAGTTGCCTTTCATATATGATAACCTATGCTCATAAACTTGGTTTAGATCTCTTGAAAACGCTGTCTTAGGTGCTTTACCCTGAATGTTGTGAATCCCGCTGCTCAGCCAAGGGTCCATTAATATAGCTTTGATGATAAAATTACAGTATTAATGTTTCGCATTACGCTCTCAAGTTTACTATGACCTACTTTCAATAGTTGACATTTTGTCGTTAGCTATGCGGGTGATCCCAGTTGATGTTATATGACAACTTTCTGGTGAACTGTGGTTTTGTCTTGGCCTTTGAATAAGTGGTACTGCGTTATTCTGGTCAGAAAAGACTGTTAGATAGTTTAATATCTGTTCTTTTATGAGTTAGATGTTCAATCCAATCAAAACACTGATGTTCTATCTTCGAAACAGAAGTTTGCACTTCTCCGTATATAACCAGCTACATGTGAGACTATCCTGTCGAATCAACTATAGTACGGCCAACAATGGCATTGGAAGTGTACATATAACTAACTCGTCGGATAGAGAATTTGCTGGTAGAGTCTGTTTACGCCATACCTTTAAATGTCGATAGGATCAAACGATGTTGCCCTTATGTATTATGCGAGGCAGCATCGGCGTCCCGAGCATTGATGGTCACATAGCTCCGTTATTCTCTCCTGTATAAAGAAACATTTAGTGAACGAGAGTGATCCTTTCAGTTAGATGAAGCATGAAAAAAATTGGAGCAATGGCCATTCATTCATTTTGTTGGCCGGCGAGCTACAATTGCAGCATGGCAAAACGAAAGAGCTCCGAAAACCTACTGACTGACATGCAGTAACATTCTGCTTCTACTATGTACAGAAGGGAAAACCACGGCAGTCAACCTGTAAGCGCGAGTGGACAGTTGCTATATTTTACATTACGGACGAACTATAGTATCGCGCAGCATATCGTAGCCTAGAGTGTGCGATCCTTTTCGACGACGTGGTTGGATTCTGTCAGTTCTCGGTTATTTCCATCATGATTAACAGCAATTCATTTGTTTGCACAGCTTTTTTAGTAAAAAGGTTGCAGACAAGGAACCTCGAGAGACTCGAGCGTAGCGAGTCAACTGGAGACTAATCATTCTCCTTGACAAACCCTAAGTATGGCGGCAGATGCACTATATCAGGCTGACTTTCTGACCTCGTCGCCGTCCGGCTGCAAATGACTGTTTGATAATCTACATTCAAAAGAGGGGTATCTGTTTGATATCTAGTTGCATTATTGAATAAAAAAGAAACTGATCACCTTGAGAAAGCTATTATCATATGCATAGCCGTCGGCACAGTTGGCTCTTTACTTTCTCATACAGACAATAACATTCACGAGCAATAACGGTCTACACGAAAAGATAGAAAGAGGTGAAGGGACAAAATCAGTAGTAAGGTACTTCTTCTACGGTATGTCACTTCCTTGACTGAAGGTCCAGACCGTCTCCGCCAAGCGACAATATGAAACGTAGTAGGTAATATAGCTTGTGACAGGAGACCTTAGTGAAACATAATACTCGACAGGAGCTATTCGGAGCTAATCCGAAAAAAAGTGAATTTTGAAAGTCTGTCCTACCAAAAAAAAGGGGGTCACCAACTACTGCAGGGAACAAAACCCCTACTCGGCCAGAAAGTAACTGTTCTTTGGACCTATGGCTTGATGCAATGATTGAGGGATGATCAAAGGCTCTTGGTATAATCCACTATATATTCATGTAGATATCTACAAAACCATATGTACAGACAGAAAGGAATTATCCAAGATATAAGAGGACGCCCGTTTGTTACTCGGCTATGGGTCACCACATCTAGTGTCAATGATAGAATAAGTTCCCGCCCTATATCCTTGAACCGGCATCTAGCCGATGTAGGAGATGGTAACGTCACCGCCAGAAGCACTGCTCTGGGTCAGAACGACGTTGTTCTGGCTGATGTCCATGATGGTGGCGCCAGTGGTGTCGACGGTGTTGCCGTTGGACACAGCAGAGGCGCTGGAGAAGGCAAAGTCGGTGCCAAAGTTGGCAAATGGCAGCAGGCCACCGCCGCCAGTAAGATCCTCCATGATCCATTCGGCGTTGGTCTCGCACAGAGTGGAAGATCGGTCGGTGAAAGTGTAGGTGACGGTCTCGCCGCTGGACTCGTTGGTGACAGTGGCAGTGCCGCCGGTGGTGCTGTCAGCAGTGACAGAGGCGGTGATGGTGTCGCCCGTGTTGATGGTGATGCCCTCGGTCCAGTATTCCTGGGCAGCAGGAATCCACTCATACCAGGCAGTGTTGGTGATTTCGCCGTTCTGGATGCATATGTTGACACCAGTCTGGAGAATGGCAGACTGGCAAGTATCACCATCGATACCGACCCAGGCGGCAGCGCAGTACTGGGTGCTGTCGTCACCACCGCTAGGGACGCTGACCGAGGGCACAACAAAGGATCCGGTGACGGTGGTGTAGCCCTCGCCAATGAGGACGGCACCGGCCCAGTTGCTGGAGTAGGTCTCGTCGGCCGCGACGTCGGTCTTGAGCGAAGAGGGCTTCTCAATTCGCATGTTCACATGGGAAACACCTTGGCGGCTCTGGCGGTTGGCAACCCGGCGAGCCTGGTTCTCCTCCGAGAGAGGAGCCGCCAGGGCAGCGCCAGAGAGCAGCAAAGATCCGGCGACAGCGGAGACCTTCATTTTGACAGGAGTGTATAGAGACAAAGTGAGGACAAAAGAGGTAGAGGTATGTCGACAAGGCACAGCAGCAAGAGTAGAAGGGCAGACGACAGACTTTATACATGTTCGGACCCCATTTCGCCGTGTGTTTTATAAGGTGACATCGGTAGATCTAGAGACCAAAGGCTAGAGATTAGCTCAAGTCTTCGACTTCCCGGCGCCTGATGGCTGACCACTAGGCTGACGAGGCTTAGATTTAGATGTAGCCAAGGACAACCTTCATCCAGGGTCCCCCAGAAATAGAAACGGCACTATAAACATCCCTTGACAATTCAGGGAGGTGTGATCAGGTAGCGCCGCAGCAACACCAGACGAAGTGCCGGATCATTTCAGGAGCAAAAAATGTTGGAAAATATACAAACCAACGAATGCACTGCCATTTCAATTGCGGCTATGCTCGTTTCAATATCACCGCGCATTATCCGTGCCCGGACATGACTGCTTTGGTGAAACTGCTGGAGTATGTTGCGGCTCGAAGACATATTCTGGTGACTTTTATGGTCTTAGCGTGTCGGAGCTTTGTGGAGGATAGTGCGGAGCGCTGAAGCAGCTCATAGCCCTGAGATAGAGCCAAGTCAGCTAAGCTTGATGATCTACATTGGCCTGTCTGTTTGTAGTAAAAGTCCGGGACACGGGAAGTGATACGTACCTCTCGGCCTCTAGGCCGCTATTCGAGCCAGCGTCGTTCAGCTTGCAACCCTAGAGCAACGGATTTGGGGATTGCAGAGTGCTCCTGCATGAAGAATATTGCTATTTAAGTTTTCACGGGCATTTTATTGGCTATTCTCATGTTCTGATTATCGAGCACACCTCGCGTAACACGCATTGTACGGGCACGAAACTTGCCCACTTAACAGGCAATAATATAATGTATTCTTAACCCGTTTCGCAAATGTGGCCGAGCCTGGGAACAAGTAGTGTGTGTACCTCTACAAGAGACGGCAAAGTCATCAATAACAACCTCAACAGCACAACACAAGTGCCTTCCTAAGGATTTCGGCGATTTTTCCATATCTGAAGGGGCAATGATACCCTCAGTACTGCATATAGAGGTAACTCTCTTGACCTGGAGTCTTGATAAGCCCAAGCCTCGTGCCCAGGACCAAGTTGCATCGCCCCAGTTCTTAGCCCGGACCGATGTCAGCCACCGCAGACGCCCCCTCCCCTCCCCCGGCTCCAAGGCGCTCGCTCATGCTCAGGTACAGAGCGTGAAGCGACTCCAAACGAGGTCCCAAAGGTTGTGCTTTGTGGTGCAAGAAGCACAGTTCCGCTTGCTATCAAAAGGAAGTGAGGCTCTGCTAGCCGATGCTATGTATCCATAAGTAACCGGATATTGTTTCTGCTGCACGGAACAGGAAAACAGAAATCCGAAAGCTATTGTATACAGAGTGGTCGAGTAAACAAATGATGCCAGTACTTTACGTCAAAGATGTGGCTGAAGGACCCGAGCCGGCCGACACGCGGATGTCGCCTATCTGCATTCCGGAGAAATATTTGTTGACAATGGTAAGCAACGAGGGATTGGTATAGCTCCGCTTTTGATTGATCTTGAGGAAAAGGCATCCGCAGTGTGATATTGGTCACGAACTCATGTCGGACGAATCGCTGGTTATCCCACCAAGCTATCACAGCCTATGCACTATGGTTGTGCAAGTACAACTCCATGGTTGCACTGCGTTATATGCAGCATCGAACTGCATAACACGGGCTATGGAGGGGCCATGTATCTCGATTGTTGGTGACCTACCTGTTTTGTTCGTGTCTTGGTAAGGGCTCCTATGTGCTGCTACTCACGCTAGCATTATCATAGCTTTCGACACAATGGGAGGCCCGGTCAGGATACCTTGTCTAGTCTTCCCACGAAAGGGGTGGATCGTGCTGCATCAGTCTATAAGGAAAGGGGGGGGGGGGGGGGGGGNCACAGCGAGCACGTGGTAAGACCATTTAGGCTAAAGATCAAACAAAATGCGAAAACCTAACATGTAATGATCATAGCAATCACAGAACAAGCCGATCTCCAAAGCACAACAAAAAGGCTAGAGTAGTTCATCACCGATTGGATCTCGCGATGGTCCAGTTCTTAGGTACTCGTTCGCAAAGTAGGATTTGTCTCGTCACACGGAGAAACCTGTCTTTATAGTACTCGTAATTACGAGTTTGAGGCACGATTGATTGAACAATAAAAAAAACCCCCGCATCGATTGATCACGGTCACAGAAAACACAATTGCTATCGTATCAGCAATTGGACATGTGAAGGTGTAGCCTTGTCAAAGTAATAAATGGATACCGAGGTTGGACACTTACAGTATCACAATCGACATACCGACATACCGACTCTAGTGATCTCAAAAATCTCGTGATAATATATATACGTATGTAGATAGATAGATATCTGTGCATGTGGACTTGGAATAATACAAATGTTGCTGGCCATCGTCGGCTCATCCTTATCCTTGGTGTTTGTATATATCCAACGAATGAGGCGTACACGGCAGCGGTTGTTTGATCTGATAGCGATCCCATCTCAAATGATGATGTATCGCAGGCATCGAATGAGCGTCAAGAGTCGACCGAGGCCAGAGCGATTCACATGAGTCTTGGTGCTGAGTTCCTTGACTCTGATCAGTGGGCCACTTGTTGCGATGTCGATCGCTGCCGTAGCCTTGGGTGACACAAACCTGCCGAGGACGATCGCGATCGGATATTGCGCCAGGAGATACCTCAGAAGGAGAATTGTTTATTTTTTGTTTTCTCGTATTGTTGGAAATACCAATGAGCCTTGTGCCGCCAGAGTTTGCACAACTATTATTCGAATCATGCAATTGTGAGCAACGCAACGCGTACAGTGGGAGCACAGCGTATACACATCTGGATGCAAATGACGATCCAGGTACCCACTGTGTTCCTCTTGGAATTTGAGAATGTGAAATCGTAGCCAATGCAGATCCTTGTTTCCACTAGTTAGCTGATGAATCATAACCCCCTTCTGCGCCCTCTGGATCTCAATTGTTACACTTTTGTTTTATTTGTTTTTTTAACGCTGTTGTACTCGGTCAGACAGAGAGGTCTGGGGAAAACCGACAGGTTGACATACGAGATCGGAACAGGAAGCGACAAAGACGATCGCGATGAGCTATCGAACAATTACGAACGACTCGGCGCAAAAGGAGTCCTGTCAAACATGAAGGGCCCGGAAGAGATTCCCCTGGAATCTCGCCCAGAGGTATGGTGTTTACTTGTCCGTGTCAACAATCCCCCTGGTAACATCGCCGACATGTATGGATAGACCACATCCGCTCCGCATGTACGGGACATGACAGACGCGCAGCAACGGATTCTAGACGACCAGATTCACGTCGACAAGCCCACGGTTGGCTATTTCCAGATTTACAAATATGCGAACAAGAGCGACCTCGCGATTCTGGCCGCTAGCACTCTTTGCGCCGTTCTACAAGGCGCGGCATTGCCTTTGTTCACAGTGAGCACCAACGTATATGCTACAAAACGAGATTCAAAAAGACTGATGATTTCCGAACTGGCCAGGTCTTTTTTGGACAAGTGACAACGACCCTGAAAGAGGTTTCCATCGGTGCCATCACGTACGACCATTTCTACCACGAGCTCACCAGGAACGTGCTCTACTTCACGTATTTGGGCATCGGCGAGTTTGTGGCGAGTTTCCTGGCGACGCTCGGTCTCGTATACACGGGCAACTCGGTCACGCAAAAGATCCGCGTGCAGTATTTCGGGGCGATCTTGCAGCAAAACATTGCCTTTTTCGATGTGTTGGGCACGGGCGAAATCACCACGCGCATCACCGGGGACATGACGCTGATTCAAGATGGGATCTCGGAGAAACTCAGCTTGGTGCTGGCCGGCGTGGCCAGTTTTATGACTGCGTTCCTCATCGCATATGTGAAATACTGGAAGCTGGCGCTGATTTGCACATCGACTCTTGCTGCTCTCTTGCTGGTCATGGGGAGCGGCTCGGTCGTCTCGGTCATTTACGGCAAACGGGCGCTGGAGAAGTACGGACAGGGAGGGAATCTGGCGGACAATGCCTTTGAATCGATCCGGACGGTGGTGGCCTTTGGCGCGCACGAAACGCTGGCAGACAAGTACGACCAGTACATGCGAGACGGCGAGCGGTCCGGCCGGGTTCTGCAGATCTCGTTCGCCCTGGTCATTGGCGCCCTGCTCTGTCTCATGTATCTCAACTACGGCCTGGGCTTCTGGATGGGATCTCGCTTCATTGTCGATGCGCGGACGGATCTGGCGCCCGGCGACATCCTCACCATCATGATGGCCATCATTCTCGGCTCCTATAGTCTCGGCAACATTGCCCCAAACCTGCAGGCCTTCTCGGACGCCGTTGCTGCTGCGTCCAAGGTGTTTAGTGCCATCGACCGGGTCTCGCCTTTGAACCCGTGGTCGGCCGAGGGCGTGAGGCTACCGCATCTGAACGGAGCGATCGAGTTTCAAGACGTGAAACACGTGTATCCGTCCAGACAGGAGGTGCTGGTCTTGGATTCGTTCAACATCCGGATTCCAGCAGGCAAGACGACTGCGTTTGTCGGACCGTCCGGGTCCGGCAAAAGTACCATCATCGGCCTGATTGAGCGATTCTATACCCCAATCGGGGGGCGGATCCTGGTCGACGGGCACGATATCCAGACTCTCAATCTCCATTCGTTACGCCAGCAGATATCGCTTGTCTCGCAGGAACCGCAGCTGTTTTCGGCCACCATCTTTGACAACATCCGATATGGACTGACCGGGTCTGCCTTTGAAGATGAGCCCCGACCCAAAATCCAACAACGCGTGATCCAGGCGGCCAGGCTGGCCAATGCCCACGACTTCATCATGGCGCTGCCAGACGGATATGACACGCACATTGCATCGTCTGCCTTGTCGGGCGGCCAAAAGCAGCGCATCTCTATCGCGCGTGCTGTTGTCAAGGAGCCCCGGATCCTCCTTCTCGACGAGGCCACGTCGGCGCTCGACACAAAGTCCGAAGCGCATGTGCAGCTCGCCTTGGAAAAGGCGGCCGAAGGCCGGACGACCATCATCATTGCCCATCGTCTGTCGACGATCAAACACGCAGACAACATTGTCGTTCTCGTGGATGGCAAGATTGCCGAACAAGGCACTCACAGGGAACTCACGGGCCACCGCGGAACGTATGCCAACCTGGTCCAGGCCCAGCATATCAAGGAATACCGGCAGAGCCAGTCTTTCTTCATCGAGGACGACGATTTCGATCTGATGTCCATGTCCGATGATACCCGCATGCCTGGCCCGTTCGACAGCGATGTCCAGTTGTGCAACCCGGATCTCACCAAGGACAACCTCGACGCGCTCCCTCCGATGCGCATCAAACCAACATCCCCGTACTCGGTCGTTTCGCTCGTCAAGTTCATCGCCGGGTTCAACCTGCCCGAGCGGTATCTGATGGTCCTCGGCCTTCTCCTGTCGGTGCTCGCCGGGGCCGTGCAGCCCTCGCAGGCAGTGATGATGGCCAAGTGCGTCAGTTCCATCACGCTCCCGGAATCCGAGTTTGACAAACTGCGGCACGACACCGATTTCTGGTGTCTCATGTTCCTCATGCTGGGGCTGGTCACTTTTCTCTTATACGCCGTGCAGGGGATCATTTTCGCCGTCAGCTCGGAAAAGCTACTGCGGCGAGCCCGCAGCACGACCTTTCGGGTGTTGTTGAACCAAGATATCGCCTTTTTCGACGAGGAAGAGCACGCGACCGGTGCGCTGACGTCCTTGCTGGCCACCGACACCAAAAGCCTGTCGGGCATCAGCGGTGCCACCCTGGGAACGCTGCTCATCATGATTGTCAACTTGCTGGGCGCGCTCATCGTGGCGCTGATCCTGGGGTGGAAACTCGCGCTGGTGTGCATGTCGGCCGTGCCGGTGCTGATTCTCAGCGGCTTCCTGCGCATTTGGGTTCTCAACAAGCTCCAGTCCCGATCGAAAAGGGTGTATCAGAGCTCGGCGAATTTTGCGAGCGAGGCGGCGTCGGCAATCCGGACCGTTGCTTCGTTCACCATGGAGTCTGTTATGCTGGACGCGTATGCGAGCAAACTGGAGCATCAAGTGCGCGACAACTTGCCGTCCATCGTCAAGTCGGCCTTTCTGTATGCCAGTTCGGAAGCGGTGCAGTTTTTCTGCATGGCCCTGGGGTTCTGGTATGGGGGTACGCTGGTCGGCCACCACGAGTACTCCATCTTCAAGTTTTATGTGTGTTTCAGCGAAGTCATTTTCGGCGCCCAGGCGGCCGGCAAGATCTTTTCGTATGCGCCGGGCATCAGCAAGGCAAAGAGTGCCGCGGCAGAGCTGAAGACGTTATACGACCGCAAACCCTTGGTCCGCTCCCAACCGGGTCGCGCCAGCACAGCCTTTCCGCGCATCCAAGGCGCAATTCATTTTCAAAACGTTTATTTTCGATACCCGAGCCGGACAAACACCCCCGTCTTACAGGGCCTGGATCTGACGATTCGCCCGGGGCAGTATGTGGCCTTGGTGGGCGCCAGCGGTTGTGGAAAGAGCACCTGTATTGCGTTGCTGGAACGATTCTACAATCCGCTGGTCGGCGCAGTCCGGGTCGACGGCATGGACATCACCCAACTCGATACTCGTGCATATCGAAAGCACATTGCCTACGTCGGACAGGAGGCCGCCCTGTTTGAGGGCTCTATTCGTGAGAACATTCTCCTGGGCTGCGACCCGGGAGAGGTCTCGGAGGAGTCTGTCATTGCAGCCTGTCAGGATGCAAATATATATGAGTTTATCCTGTCCCTCCCGTGAGCAACCCACCTTTTTTTTTTTTTTTTTCCTTCCTTTTTTTTGCTTTTTTTTGAACCAGATGCTTTCCATCTTGGACGAGGATCTCGATACTAACGTGTTGGCAACTAGGCACGGCTTCGAAACGGAAGTGGGCAACAAGGGGCGGATGCTGTCTGGCGGGCAAAAGCAGCGGATTGCCATCGCACGGGCTCTGCTGCGCAACCCGCGTATCCTGCTGCTGGACGAGGCCACGTCGGCCCTGGACTCGGAATCGGAGAAAGTGGTGCAGGCGGCGCTGGACACCGCGGCTCGAGGGCGCACGACGATCGCGGTTGCGCATCGGCTAAGCACGATCCAGCGCGCCGATGTCATCTATGTGCTGGACAGCGGACGCATTGCTGAAGTCGGAACGCATGCTGACCTTCTCCGGAAGAAGGGGCGATATCATGAGCTGGTCCATCTGCAGAATCTGGGGTAATCCGTCATTTTCCCAACCGGTTGGGATACAACATGGGGTTTGGACATTTGCATATAGAATGTTTTTGAGCTCTCACTGAATCGATCCAATATTATATTATCCTGTAAAAAAAAAACAAAACAAACAAAAAAAAAAAAAAAAACAAAACCGACCGTTGCCCATCAGGAATAATGTGTCAACCCAAAACTCCACAGCCATTTCATTAGTTTACAAAGAAAAAAGAATGCCCTCCGCCAGTGAAGAATGCATTACGTCCGAATGTCTATTGCGAAATTGGAAACGCTAAAAGTGACGTTCCGATTGACATTGAAGGCTTCGGAGCCGAAACTGAAATGGCCGAGGTAGTCGGTGTCTGCAGGGAACTCGTCGGCCGTGAGCCCCGACGGCATCGTGAGCAGCTCCTGCAGTTCGCCACTGAAAGTCGGGGTGGTCGTTGTCGAAATGTACGTGATGACATTCTGGTCTTGTCCATTCTGTCCAAAGTACAGTTCACTAGCGGTTTCGAGGTCAGGAAACATGAAAAAAGAAGGAGGAGGGGAGGGGACACACAAGTCGGTGCCATTGACCGTCCTGAGGTCCTTTCGGCCGTTGTTTGGCTGGTTGGCGTTGAAGCCGATAGGATCGGTCGAGGGGCCGTATTTGGCAAACCAGATCATGATTTCGAACTTGGCCTTGCGGCTGTCGGCCGAGACGGTCTCGTCCGCATCCAAAAACATGTCAATGGCGACGTTCGCGTTCAGCCCGTCCGCCTCGAGCGTCGTGTCCGTGGTCGTCTTGGGCTCGTTCCCGACAGCGTAGGTCCAGTCGACGTCCATGTGGAGGGTCTTCAGGTCCTTCAGGGCGATGGGCAGGGTATCGCCATCGACGGCGATGTTGGGGAACGCGTGCACCGGTTGGTTGGGGTCACCGGCTGTGTAGTTCCAGGTGACGTAAAACGCAGGCGCGGTGGCATTGGTGGCATAGGTGCCGTTGTTAAAGACGGTGACCTGTGGAAGAGCGCAGTGCGGTCAGCGATACACCGGGAGAGTAGAGGAGCAACACGCCCGGCAGGCTGGCTGTTCTGATTCTGGAGAAGCGTACATTCATGCACATGCCCGAGACGTCGTCCGTCACCCCCCATTGATTGGGGTTCACTGCGAGTCCAGGTTATTAGCCCGGCCCAATGTAGAACGAAGGGAGGAAGAAGGAGGGATCGGCTGCTCACTAGTATAGTTCTGTCCTTCCGTAGGCGGATTGATGCCATAGGACAGTTCGCAGGTATCGAGATAGGTGAAGCCGTTGTCGTCGGGAAGGGTGCCACCACTTCCACCACCACTGCCGCCGCCGCTGCTGCCGCCGCCGCCGTTTCCTAGCCCGCCGCCGACACTGCTGCCACCGTTATCACCACCGGAAAACAAAGGTTGTTGACCGGATGCTTGCCGCTGAGCGTCGATGCCAACCAGGACGCCGATGGTGGTCCCGATCGGGATGGCCAGGAGGCCGGCGTTGACAATCCACCGAAACACCATGCCGGGGGAACAATAACGACAGTCGAGGGAGCAGCACGTCCCAAAGACAGGCGAGAGCGAGCGAGAGCGAGCGAGAGACGAAGCCGATCAGACCGACTGATTGATCGATCGACGGACTGACCGACTGGACTCGCGACGGAGAAGAAGCAGCAACAAAACAGGAATGGGGCGATAGAGCGATAGTTAGAGCGATAGACAGTCGTCGAACGAGCGTGTGAAGAAGCGAGCGGAAAGAGGCGAGGTGCGCAGCAGCAACAGCAACAGCAACAACAGCAAACCACAGCAGGGACCACAAGCAGCAGTCGGTTCAGAGCGGGACAGCGAATATAGGGAACCTGGAAACTCTACGAAGCTGGAAAAAACGTCGATGGCCGGGCGACTTGGCGTGGTCGAGTCGAGTTTACTAGTAGACTGGAGTAGAAGAGAGGCTTATCAGCCGCGGTCCAGAGGCGCTCTCTTCGAGTTCTCCCAGCGTGCCGGCTGTGACTGACGAGGCCCATGGCTCCCAATCGGCCCTAGTCCGCCTTAGGCAGCCGCCGGGGGGGGGCCGTGCCTTCCTCATTGAGCCTGATGGTCACGTGTCAGTCCACACCGATCGAGTCGAGAACTGCCCAAAGAAGATTAGCGTGCAGGGTGGACTGCAGTCTCTCCAGCTAGCCAATCGCAGCACTGATCGTCGAGCTTATTGCCACTAGCGTCCTCGCCCCACCGGCTTGACGCGGCGTGTGCGCAACCATGAGTCGCCCACCTGTAACAGATTGCCGAAAGCAGGCTTGTATCAGTCAGGATGCAGCAATCGGGGTTGGAAGGGTGGAAGGGCAGGGCTCGAGGTAACCTCCGGATCAGTCAGAGTGTCAGTGTCTCCCACAGTTCCAACCGCACACAATCCTGGCTCTTACAAAGTTACTTTGGCAGAGATTACACTGTACTCCGTCGGTGAAACGTCGGATTGTGCAGGATGGACATGTTGGTTGTGGGGACGCGTGTCTGGTCAGCCGTCAGAGCCTATGAAACCAGAAGGATAGTAATCCAAAAAAGTCCGCTCGTAGACGCCGCGAGTACGTACGCTGTTCTAGAAGCTAATAAGCAATAACAAGAAATCCAAGTATTACTACATCTTAGTCCTATCATTGGTCCCGCGAAGAAAAAGGATCTGAAATAAATAAAAAAAAAAAAAAAAAAAAAAAAAAAAAAANAAAATCAAATAGTAAAGAGCAAAAACAGAAAAATTCTGTGCCAGTCGGGCCGGCCGGATCGGCGACAAACTCGACCGGGCAACTAACAGAGACCGATCGAATCAAGTAACTGCACTTGTGTTTTTGACTTTTGCGGTCCTGGATCAAGTCCTGTGATGAGGGTACCTACAGAGCCCCGACTGCTCCATAATTCCCAGGACAACAGCCCTGATCCTATAGCGAATAATGGGGCAGTTAAAGGTTACGCCGGCTCTCAGTGAAACGCGACAGTGGCTGAGAGTGGCTTGGGCTCCAGGCCGGTGAAATTAAAACGGCCGTCGATGGTACGCGGTCCATGTCATCCACCCAACGCCGGCCGAGAGGAATCAGTCAGGCAAAATACTATCAAGAAGGAACGGAGAGAGAGGAAGAAACCAAGATAGTCCGGGCGTAACCCTAGGCACAAGACAACAGTCAATGCCTCTGTTGCAAGCTGGGCACCATCACTGCAATGCGCACAGAGTACAGCGCGCAGACCCAACTCCGACAGTTATACTTCCGTATACTTTACTGTTCCTTGCTGGCGGCCTCAAGGCACAAGCTCTCTGCAACGGCTATCCCCCGTTGGGAAGCGCCCATTGGCGGTGGCGGACCCAGGCGATCCGCTTTCCTTGTGCGCAGGTGTGGGACCAGACCAGACCAGATTGGTCACCCATTGCCGTGCTCAGGTCTAGAACCCACAGCACAGCCCCAGGTGGGTCATCAACGCCCTTGCCTGGTTGGCGCTACCAGGTCCCGACACACAGCAAGGCCACATCAGTGGGCCCGCTAAGCCCGATATGGTGCAGATGTCTGACGTATGGTGTGTGGATGCTATATATACATCACTGTACATGTTGAGATCAAGCGACAACGACGCTTAGGTTCTGACCTTGCAAGAAACCCAATCGGGGCACCGATAACAAAGCCCCACTGGAAACACCCCCCCCCGCCCCATCCAACACAAAGCCAATGGCGGCCGCATGCGGCTGCGTCCCTGAGACACGCTGCCAATCACGGTGCTCCATGGGAACAGCTTGGGGCCAGGTCTGCCAATAGCCTCGATGCTGCCCTGATAAGCAGGGAGTTCTTCTGGTGGCCGGCCGGGTGGTGGTGCAACTGGTGATCCAAAGGGCAAAAATCGGGCCCCCCGGACAACTTGCCTCTTGCCTTCTTTTCTCTCTCACAGAGATCGGTCCCCCATCAGTCCTCGCACATCGGCCAACGCGTGCGAGTCGGTGATAAGAGTTGCCTTTCGTTTCGCTTCGCTTGCTGACGGACTCCCCGGCGTCCTCACCACACTCGTTTTAGTAGTCTTTGAATGTCCCTCCTCCGTTGTTACTCTCCGTTCTCGAGCTTATTTTCTTTTTCTTTGCTTGCTGTGCTGGTTTTGACTTTTGACTGGTTGTTCGATTACCTGAGACTAGCGCAGGCTTCCGTCATCTATTCGTTGGCTCGTCCACACAGCTCTTACAACACACACCGGGAGGCGGTCACACACGCACGAACCAGTCTCGGACGAGAGCAAGACAACAAGAAGGAAGAAACCGAGACTGGGAAGGTCCTTGGAGGGAGCAAACCGGAAACTCCGAATTAGATACACAGTCGCTCGTTAGAACACCCCCCAGCAACTTCTGCTACTCCCGGTGGTTTAAGACGGCCAGGCAGCAGCCCGATCGCCGGCCTTCGTCACAATGAACGGATACGGGCACAACAATCCGTATGCCCACGGGCAGGGCAATCAATGGTACGGCGAAGAGATGGTCGAGATGGACGTCCAGCGCGACCAGCACCAGCGCTCCGACAGCTACGACCGAGTAGCTCCACGAGCCGCCGTCAAGCCCGTCCGCCCGGGCCTCGCCTTTAATGGTAACAACGGCAGCAACGAGTACAACGGCCCATACACCGCGTATAGCCCGTATAGGAGGTCCATGGCCGAATCGTTCGTCACCAGCCCCGGTGACTCGCGCTCGGCCACCCCGTCTCTGGTATGCCTTTCAAATCTTTGCCCTCCTTTTCCCCATTCAACTGCTTCGGGCTGGTCCTCACCGCAAAACAGTATCAAAACCATCATTTCCAGAGCCATGCCAGCTTGACGGAGCTCGTCAGCCAGCCGCCGTCTCCCGTGCTCTCCAAGGACTGGGTGAAGCCCGGCTCCATTGCCCGCCTGCATGACCGCGACGATGCCGAGATCTGGAAGGGCTGGAAGCGCTGGATCTTCCACCTGGTGCCGATCCTGACCTTTGGCAACATGGGCCTGTACATTGCCTACCTAGCTTTACGGGTTGCCTGTGTGATCTTTGCGCAGAATGCCAACCACATGGCCTTTCCGGGAGCCTGGATCTTCATCGGCATTGAAATCGCTGTAGCCATTCCGTCGCTGATGCACAACTGCTGGACCATGATGGCCATGAAGAAGCGATCTCGCCCGAAGCTGCGGCTGACCGGCGACGAGGTCCCCACCGTCGATGTCTTCATCACCTGCTGTGGCGAGGACGACGACGTCGTCATGGACACCTTCCGCGGCGCTCTGGACCAGGACTATCCGCGCGACCGGTTCCGCGTGATCCTCCTCGACGACGGTGGCTCGGCCAGTCTCGAGGAGGCCGTCAACCAGCTCGGCCAGACCCATCCCAACGTCTTCTACATGGCCCGCAAGAAGATCCCCGGGGTCCCGCACCATTTCAAGGCCGGCAACCTGAACTACGGACTCGAGCAGACGCGACTGCTCCCCGGAGGAGCTGGCCAATTCATGGCCGCTCTCGACGCCGACATGGTAAGTTGTGGCGGCCACATGCTTAATTTTTTGCCGTTTGAGTTTGCACTTTACAGTAGCCTACTGACACCGCGTTCTCTTCTCCCCTTGCAGATTCCCGAACAGGAGTGGCTCCGTGCAGTCCTCCCCCACCTGCTGATTGACCCGAAGATGGCCCTTGCTTGTCCTCCACAGCTGTTCTACAACACCCCGCCGTCCGACCCTCTCGCCCAGAGCTTGGACTTTTTCGTCCACGTCATCGAGCCGATCAAGGATGCGATGGGCGTTGCCTGGTGTACGGGCTCCGGGTACATCGTTCGTCGGGATGCCCTCGACGAGATCGGCAATTTCCCGCTCGGTTCCCTAGCCGAGGACGTCGCGACTTCGACGCTGATGCTGGGCAAGGGATGGCGCACTGCGTACGTCCATGAGCCGCTCCAGTTCGGCACGGTGCCGGATGACTACGGCTCGCACCTGAAGCAGCGGACCAGATGGGCCATCGGCACGGTGGACACGGCCGTCAAGCTCAAGTTCTCGCTCTTTGGCGACGCCGTGCGCGAGATGACCGTCGCCCAGCGGTTCTCAGGCTTCCTGTATGCGACCCTCAGTGTCTACACCATCCTGTTGACGGCCTCCCTGTTCGCCATCCCCATCATTCTGTTATGGGGCAAGCCGCTGGTGGCTTTTGCCAACGAGGAGCAGCTGAGATGGCTCATGCGGGCCTGTTTTGCCGCGACCATGGCCAACCGGCTGTGTGAGTTTGTGCTCTTCATCCCGGCCGGCTACCACACCGGTCAGCGGGGATCTCGCTACCAGCTCTGGATGGCCCCCTACATCGCCCTGTGTATTGTCCGCTCTTTTCTCCTGCCTAAATGGCTCGGGGGTCAGGCCCAGGCCTTCAAGCCGACGGGCTCGCTGAGCTCGGCCCTCGAGGAGCGTGACCCCAAACGCCGAAAGAACATGTTCCGCCGACTCACCACCATTCTGTTCAACTACATGGCCGTCTTCCACCTGTCCTTTGTGTACGTGACCCTGGCCGCCGTCATCCTGTCGTCCTATCGGTGTTTCTTCCAGACGTCGGGCTTCAAGAACGTGTTGCTCTGCCTCATGACGCATGCCTTTTGGCCACCGTGCACCTTTCTCTTCATCTGCACCTCGCTCTGGATCCCCATCTCCTATGCGATCGATCCGCCATCGATGCCGGACCGCGAAGACCTGTTGAAACGGGATCCCAAGACCGGTGTGGCCCACCCTACCGCCAAAAGCAAGCGGATCGCCTTTGGCGGCCAAGCCGCCTGGTTCGAGCTCGAGTACACGCTGGCTACGGCCTGGACCGTCCTGGTCTTTATCTACTCTTTCTTCTTCTGATTGTACGATGACCTTATGAACATATAACTTTTTTTTTTATTTATTATTATTATCATTATTACCACCACCTCACCCCAGTATCAGACAGTTGGGGGCGGCCAGCCATGATGGGCATGAATTTTTTCACTAATTTTTTTCTTTTTCGATATGTGCCATACGTTTGTGCATGTAATACCATCTTCTTATTTTTCCGTTTTCCTTCTTTACTATTGCTAGTGGAGTTCACGGGCATGTTCTGAGCAATCTTGTGTGCGATCTCATGTGACCAAACCTCTTAAAGACTTTTTCCGGCTCCAACTTGGGCTCATCATATGTTTTCACTGTTGTCCTTGGCTTCCCAGTCAGGCATTTACGAGGCGAAAGGAACGAAGCTCCAGGGTGTCTGAATAAAACGAGTCAGCAAGACTTGGACGCTTTTTTTTTTTTTATAAATTGCGATAGCGGTCTGAGATTACAACTGTTTTTCAACATGCCTCTTTCTACATCGCCTTTGTAAATGTCATCATCTCTGCAAGTTCCACAGCGCCATGATGCCAACAGCATGTGGTAGACCTCAAACCCAGTCATGGCAAACAGTAACCCCCGTCTACCACGATATCAGCCCCGGTCGTAAAACTAGAGGCATCCGATGCGAGATACAGATACGCGCCCTTGAGCTCATCCGGGCGTCCTATGCGACTAGCAACCAACAATGTCAGCAACGCATACCACATTTTCATGATTCATTCAATGGTGCTGACTAACCGCATCGGAGTCTTTGCGCTGAGAGACTCTTTGACTTCGTCCGAGCACTCACCGGTCAATCCGCTGTCGATGAACCCCGGCGACACGGTGTTTGCGCGGGCAAAACCCGCCCATTCGACGGCGAGTGACTTGCCTATTACTTGGTTAGAAAGCTGTTGTTCTGCCTCTCTAATGACAACGGTTTCGGAGGTAGTCCATACAAAGATGAATCACCCCGGCCTTGGACGTGTTATACGCCGCCTGCATATGCGGCACGTTGACAATATGCCCGCTCATACTCGCCGTCGCGATGAAACTGCCCGACCCAAAATCAGCCAAAAGCTCGCCCGTGCCCAAGCAGCTTTTCTCTTCCGCCTGACGCCGAAAATGCTGACCGGCCGCGCGCGCGCAGTAGTATACGCCGTCCAGGTTGGTCGACATGACCTGCTGGTAATGGCCGATGCTGCTGTCGATCGCCGTCGTCTCGCCCCATGCAATCCCGCTGTTGGCGACAAAGATGTCCAGTCGGCCACTGTACTCGTGAACGATTTGCGTTATTGCCCTCTCCACGGCCGCCTGGTCCGTCACGTCGACTTGATACGCCGTGCCTGTCATGTTTCTCTTGTTCTCAATCTTTCCACCCAAAGATCAGGAAGAAAAGAAAAAGAAAGCAGAAGCGCCATACATTTAACTCCATAGCTCCTGGCAATTGAATCTGCGGCCTCAATGGCTGATCTGCTTCGGTTGTATAGAATGGCAACGTTGGCGCCGGCTTCTGCCAGGATTTGTGCTATCGCATACCCTATACCTGCGCTCGCGACGCCAGACACGATGGCCGTTCGGCCCTCAAGTGAGAACAGGGGGTGCATCATGTACTTTTTCCGTTTTGTTGTACTGGGTAGCTTTATGGTTCGCCGATAAAACAAGATTGGTGGGACAAGAGTGTTCCATATATAAGTCTGGTGTGGAGTGTGGGGAACTCATGAAGAGACTTATAATTTACTATGTTCCTACCAAACATGGAACGAGCAGATTTATGTATCCTTTATACAGCATAGATTCACTTTTCCCCTGGTTTTTGGACAGGTCTAACATATTAACCACTATATATCCATGATCAAACCTTTACAGCGACACAACTGCCTCCAGTCATGCAGTTTTCCTCATACGGAACGTGCGCTGGAAAAGTCAGAGCCCTAGTGAGTCAAAATTAACTTACGGCTAATGAAATTAGCGCGGTATCTGCAATCCTAGCTAATACCAATCCTTCATTGTCTCTAGTAATATTGGTCGAGACATGCTTATCTGTACCATTATGTAGTAATGGCTTGTATCACGAATAAATAGTCCCTGTACTAGTTATTCTCACCGGCCGTTACTTTTGAAGCGGCCGCTGGAGCTCCCTATACAGACCACAGTTCCACGCATAGATCCCTCCTACGGCAGCCAAAACCTGCCAACCATTTGTGATTACCACAATCCAGCTCTGGAGCTCATCAAACCGATTCGAGGTAACATGCTCGCATCTATATTCGCGTCTAGTGCCGCCAGGCCGCTATTTATCGAGTTCGATCTGCGCATGCCTCAAAGGGTAAGGCGGCTGGACGCCATGCGCGTCCGACAAACACGAGAAGGAGATTCCTACTCTGTTCTACTATCTGTATCATGACTACTCTGTCAAATGTACAGACCAAAGCGTCCTGGAGATTGGCAGAACCAAAGCATAATCCAATAACGAAAAGCCATGACCACAGTTGAACCATCAGATACTGCCATTGGGGGAAGCGCAGATGCGCCGGGCAATAATCCACCCAACTTCCTGTTCATCAGGCGACCTCCCTGGGACGTTGACGCGGAAAAGTATGATTTCGAGGCTGAAGTTGATGGAAAGAAGCAGCAAAAAATCGATCAAGCCAGCCCTGATTGGCCTTGGACTATAACCGAACAAGGCTCTTCCGTCTACAAAAACCTGGAGAAGCAGGCTCGCAAACGAGATCAAGAGGCGCACGGCAGACACTTTTACAACGACTTTACGGCCCACGGGATTCATGAAGTCGTTGAGAATGGGGTAGGTTGGTCAAGGATGTCTGACAATGGAAAAGAACAATTGTCTTGCCCGATAGGTTGCTCATCGCTTGCAGCTAAAAGACTTCGATAAAGCAGTATCGCAAAGACCGGTGTCTCCGTATGATGTCTGGCCCAACTCGAAGGCGGTTCGATGTTTCTTCGCTTGGACTATGTGGACGAATGCTGGTTCCGTGAGTTGTCTGGATACTCCGTCGCATGTGTACAGTCACTCAGATGTGTGCTTAGAAATCGATCACAGTCGGGAATACGGCGACACCAATTGTTCTGATTGGCAAGGCTCTTCTCACTGGCCTGTCCATCTTGAATGACCATGACTTGGCGCGTCCCTATCAGCCCGGAAATGGCCGACTAAGGAGCCTTTCGACGATACTAGCCCTCTTTCTCGAGTTCGCCAAGTCCTGGATCGACATAGGAGGCGACCAGTTCGGTGAGACCAACTGGATGTCCAAGGTGGCCAAGCTCGCTCGCGAGAACGGTATCGAGATGAAGGGACCGTACAAACTCCAGGAACGTTATCTAGACCTTCTTAATTTCGCCAAATCCGACGACGAGGAATTTTCCGGTTCTGAGGAAGAGCCCATCATCATAGACAACGGCGATTACTCGATAAAGGGAGGGAAGGAAACGGTAAGGCCGCCCGATTGGAAGCAAAGTCCACTGTTAACCATGTATATGCCGAATACAGTTCAAGCTCTACACGAAAAGGCACGCTGTCCATGGCCGAAAGACAATCGGCGGCACAAATTACGTTATCCGCAGAGGCATGGAGATGCACTCTGTTTGGTAGGTCGTCTTGTCGACTTGAATGGAATATTGTCTACCTCATCCGGTGTGTCCTGTCAGTGCGTGTTGCTTGCACGTTGGAGTGTGTTGTCTCTTCTCCCATCTAATGTTTATCTACCAAAAATCCGTGGTCGTAAGGACGAAGCTGGTTGAGTCTTTCTTCATACCAATGGATAGCCTATGTAAAACTGTATAAAGACACCTCGCTTGTTTTGAGCTTCCTAGGCTTCGTAGTTGGTAGTTGTTATATTCAAAGACAGTCATCTTGAAGCAGCATCCCGCTAGAGCTTGCCTAAGCCATCGTTGAAATGTCGAGTGTTTAATGAATGTACAAAAAAAGCTGATAGACTGATAGCAAATGAAGGCGGTGAGATAACACCAACTATAATTGGACCAAAATTTCCATGCACGGGCCACGCGGCAGAATCATTATCGCGGAGGAAGAAAAAAAAAATGCGGACCAAAAAGTTGCCGCAAGCAAGACTCAATAACTCCATTCACCCAATTGTCGCATTATGTCTAAAGACAAAATGGCGTCGTCAAAAGAGCACTCGAAAAAGGTGAAGCGTCATCACGCTACCTCTGAAAAAGGAGACGCACCGTCAAAACAGCAGTCGAGCGAAAAGCAGGACAAGCCAAAGAAGCAGAAGACGGTGCACGAAGAGACTCCAGATGAGCCGATCAACGATCCTATCGAGTCAGAGCAGGAGCAAGCCGCTGGAGACGAAAAGGACGGTGATGAAGAAAAACGAGACAAGCTTGCAGACCTCCCTTCCGCCAATGCCGTTTCATTGCCCCAGACCGGCGATTCTCTGCCGGTCAAGTTCACAGATCTGACGTTGTCGGAGAAGACAATGGAAGCCATCAAGGAAATGGGCTTCGAGACTATGACTGAGATTCAGCAGAGGGCAATTCCTCCCTTGATGGCCGGACGCGATGTGCTTGGAGCGGCAAAGACTGGTTCGGGAAAGACGTTAGCTTTCGTAAGGACCCCTCCTCGCCTTGGCCGGTTACATGGCGGCGCTGACATGGGACCGTCAATAGTTGATACCTGCCATCGAACTACTGTACAGCCTGAAATTCAAGCCTAGGAATGGCACCGGTGTGCTTATCCTCTCGCCAACAAGAGAGCTCGCGCTGCAGATCTGGGGTGTCGCCCGACAATTGCTGGAAAAGCATACCCAGACACACGGAATCGTGATGGGAGGTGCCAACAGGAGAGCTGAAGCGGATAAACTGGAAAAGGGAGTGAATCTCTTGGTCGCAACACGTATGTTGCATACCATTCTCCCTGGACTCACAGCATACTAACTGCCATTTCATAGCCGGACGTCTTCTCGACCATCTCCAGAATACCAAAGGGTTCGTATTCAAAAATTTGCGTCAGCTGATTATTGAGTATGCAAACCGTTCCCTCTGTCTGTAGAAAAGAAAAGACCAACTAACACCTTGCAGTGAAGCGGATCGTATCCTGGAAATCGGTTTCGAAGACGAAATGAAACAAATCATCAAAATCCTCGGCAGTGGAGAACGACAGACGTCCCTCTTCTCGGCCACGCAGACAACCAAAGTCGAAGACTTGGCGCGCATCTCACTTCGACCAGGACCGCTGTACATCAACGTTGTACCACGTCTTGAAAATGCCACTGTCGACCGACTTGAACAGGGCTACGTGATGTGTGAACCGGACAAGCGGTTCCTTTTGCTGTTCTCTTTCCTGAAGAGGAATCTGAAAAAGAAGATCATAGTCTTTTTCTCGAGCTGCAACTCGGTTAACTACTACGTAAGCACTGCATCCTGAAACTTGGTGTTTTGCAAAGCTAATAAGGTGTTCAGTCCGAGCTCCTCAACTACATAGATCTTCCGGTATGGCTTGGTTTGGCATCGGTGTCTGAACGACCATTGACTTTTCCTTAGGTCCTGTCGATTCACGGCAAGCAAAAGCAGCAGAAGCGCACGTCGACCTTTTTCGAGTTTGTCAACAGCGAGAGAGGAATTCTTATCTGCACAGATGTGGCTGCACGAGGACTCGACATTCCTGAAATCGATTATGTTGTCCAATACGACCCCCCGGATGTGAGTTTCGCCATCGGCACTTGGAAGAAACAAATACAGAACAAGATTACTGATTAACGTCAGGATCCACGCGACTACATCCACCGAGTCGGCCGTACTGCTCGTGGTGCAAAAGCCAAGGGCCGCAGTCTCATGTTCCTGCAACCATCGGAAATGGGATTCCTCACGCATTTGAGAGAAGCAAAGGTCCCTGTGGTCGAGTTTGAGTTTCCGCAAAAGAAGATAATCAACGTGCAATCTCAACGTAAGTTTATCTTTTCCCAGTGAGACTTGTAATAACCTACGACTAACGAGTGCTTTCTGAACAGTTGAAAAACGTGAGAAATCCAATCCCTCATCTTGATGAGCAACCGAACTAACATATCCACAGTCATTTCTCAGAACTACTATCTCAACAAATCCGCCAAAGAAGGATATCGCTCGTATCTAAATGCATACGCATCGCACTCCCTACGCTCCGTGTATGATGTCAACAAGTTGGACCTTGTCAAGGTTGCAAAGAGCTTTGGTTTCTCCACGCCCCCCAGAGTGGACATCACGCTGGGAGCCAGCATGAGCAGGGATAAGAAGGCGCCGGCAAGAAGAGCGTATGGAAGCCAGCCTAAACAAGCGGCCAGGTTCAAGCGGAAGCGTGAGGATTAATCACACTGACCCAAAAAGTTTTTATCTTTCATCTAATGTTCGAGCATTTTTCGTCTGGAGTTCGGTAATCCCTTTCATGCCTACTATGTACTTATGAAGCCGTTCAATCAAACATATATAATGGACTTACACGCGTCATTAGTATCGAGATAATCTCTGCAAGGGACATCTAATTCTCAACGCTATCACTAACAATTCCCTTTGAAACTTTTTTTTTCAGGCTATACTAGAGTCAGCTGCAGTATCGATACCGCCTCTCTGGTTGGTAGCTGGCTTTGGATGGTCTAAAAGCCGCCGGACGATATTGATGTTGGGTACCTCTTCCTCCATCCGTTTCGAAGAGGTTGCAGGCGTATCGGAACAGTGTTCTCCATTCGAGAACTGTAGAAAATTCAACCGAGTATCGTATCGACAAGTTGTACTCGAGAGGCACTGTTTCTTCTGAGCACCAGGTCATGGTGTTCTGCCAACAAAACAGCAAGTAATGCCCAAAATGGAAGGCGGAGGGTGTCCAACACGACAAAAGCACATGGTAGATCTGGCCACTTGCTCGATGTGGGCTTTGATGCTCTACATGTTACTTGATCACGCCTCAGACAAGCAGTCACCGTGTGGAGAACGGCCTTTATAGTCGTGTCTTCAGAGTGCCGACATGGATACGCGTTGTTAGGTAGACAAACAAAACACCCGCGAGCCGCTCCTAGAACAGATCAACCATTGTCAGCAACCTGCCCCCCATTACAATGGCATGCTTCACTCCAATACAAGATAGTCTCTCTAGTATGACCCCAACGGCGTCGATATCATGCGGCACCTCCATTCTGTATCCACACAACTTTCATAGATGTGTGGCCGACGCCGAGCACCTGTTCTGGTCCACACAGGATGATCCTGCCTCCTTACCAATACTGTTCTTCCCAGCAGAGGACTCTCATCCAATAGTGAGGATTTGGAAGAGAGCTGCTCCATGTTTTGTGATTCTGTTAGACAAACATGGTGTCTCATTTGATGCCATTGACTGTGTCTGCCGTCGTCCAAAAGGCCCTGATTTGGGAAATGACGACCACACCGTGGTGATCACGGTGAGAACGCTCCCTGAGATAACGCCACCTTTGGTTAAAGTACTCGAGAAAATTCACAAAGAAACAGGTAAATCCCAAGCCCTTTCTGCAATTATAAACTGCAATTCTTAATTCGTGTTGTTGCAGGTGGGCTGGCTGTCGAGGTGCGGCGTGGCCGAGTTGGCCCCTTGTCGTTCCCCCGTGTCGGTGCCAGTATCGGAGTCTTCCAGAACCATGAAACAAACGGCTCTATCGGAGGTTTTCTCGACCTTGTCAAGAAGACTGGGGAGCTTGTTGCTCGATGTGCCCTGGTGTCGGACCACATCGCGCGGCCATATGTTGCTACCGATACCGGAGAGATGCCTCGACCAGCTTCTGAATATATGGGTAAGTCAACGAGCCAACCAGTTAATATGCAAGACAAAAGCTGTACAGGGGACTCATATCTGAACTCACAGTGTCATACTGCCGTGGCCAAAGGCAAGCCAGAAAGCTGCGTCCCATCTATTGCACCAGCCCAAGCCACGCCGGTCGAGATGCGATGGAAGCCAACTATCGAAGAGAAATGGTCCAGATTGCAGCTGAACTTATTGCTCACAAAACTAACACGGCCACGACGACCCCACAAGGTGAACTGCGCGCGCTTGAAAAGAAAAAGTCTTCAATTCAACGGACGGCAACGAGCTATCTGAATAAGGGATATACTGTTGGGCCGCTTTTCGCAGCTTCTGGCTACAGGCTCTCCACTCATGGGCGTCGGTTGGACTGGGCACTCGTCGAAATCAGCCAAGGGTTCCCTTCGCCTCGTGTGAACAAGGTAAGCAATTGTAACGCGCAGTACCCTCACATAAAGTCACGTCAGATACTGCATGCCGGAAAGCCGCACTCCAGTCTCCCTGTGTACAAGCAAGGCTCCGCCACAGCTATGACTACAGGCGTAATAAACCCGCTCCGAAGTTATGTGGCCAGCTACGATGCCTACGGGAACCGCACAGTGACAGCCGAATGGTGCGTCATTCCAGATGAGGACTACGAAAGCTTTGCGCAAAATGGTGACTCGGGATCTCTTGTCTTGGAACGGGACTCGGCGAATGCTGTAGGCATGATTTTCGGTGGCCATTTAGATGGCGGTCCATCTTATTTTACATCAATGCCAGCAGTCACGAGCGACATAGAGCTGGTGACTGGTTTCAATATTCAATTTCCCGGAGCTAATTACAGCCGTTAGTGCGGCTTACTAGGGTGGTTCGAGATGCATTATCAAAATGATCAGAAGATGCCGATGACTACTTGCACCTGTGTACAGTGGCAAGGGATTCTTTCAGAAGAAGGAATCAAGGTGGTAGGACATTCAGAACTGTTTGAAAGCTGCAGTATGTTGTCGAAATGACACTACAAGTGAGGATCTGATGAACGTTGCAAATAGTAATCGATCAAAGTCTATCATTCATACGAGCCCGCTGAGTAACCAGAATCTGGTATAGTTACATATTGGTCTCCTTATCGCTAGTTGAAATCGAAGACAATACAATTTGTTCAAGAAGCGACTATTAGTCCAGTTCTTGCCAACTTTCTGAGAGATTGCTGGAGATCGGGAGCGGCCAAGTTCCACTAGATGAGCATGGTTGTTTAGAGACCATTAGTCGTGAAATTGAGGTTAAGGTCCTGAGTCAACGGCTCAAGTTCGTGAACCGTAGGGTACCCGTATGACAGCACCTCAACCTTTGCTGCATTGATCTTCAGGGAGTGTCTGTTAATGCCTCTGTGAATTTCGAACAGCCGAGGATTGTTGTTACCAGCTACTGTTCCCTGTCGTAATGCGAGGTATTTGTTTGATGCTTCACGAGAGGCAATTCCCTGATATACACGAGTCATTGCACCAGATTTCTCGTTCATCTCCAGGTGGAAGCTTACAGACTGTGGATGAAACTCGGCTGTATAGGATTTGTTTTTGCTTTCAGCCCAATCGAACCTAAATCCTTGAGGTGCCAACATAGGGGGTGGTGTGGAAAGGTCTTCTATCCTAACCCTAATTTGATAAAGACCGGCTGGCATATTCAACGTGCCAATATGCATGGTTGCATAAAGCGTTCGAAAACCATCACTGCTTAATTCAACAACAACATAAGGTCTCGTAATAGCCATTGTTCCCAGACTCGGGTAAAGTGATATGCATATGAAATCGGTAATTCTCAACAGCGTAAAGGTAAGATCAGGTCCCGATGCTTTACGAGTTGTCGGCTATGATGGACATTTTGTCAAGCATACGACAAGAACCACGCTCTGATACTTAACAGTCTTTTGCACGATTGATTAAAATTATTTGACGGTTATATACGCAGAATTGCCCAAAGGTGTCTGGTGTTACATTGTTGCAGCATGGAGCATTTTTGAGTCATAGAGAGACAATGAGTATTTTAGGATATTTGGCAATTTGGATGCTCCAAGAACAGTTACTTCGGTTCTTTGATGTCTAGACGTCTGATTAGTATCCGGCGTACAATGTGGACTTGACTGTACTTTGGCATGAAGCATGGAGCAGGGAAACGTTACGTAGTTTGATATCTGCCAGTTTACTGAATGAATCATGGTGCTGAATGAATCATCGACAATTGATTGTAAAAGCATTTTGGTTCAAGTTTGTGTGACAAGCTCTATTTTTGAACACAAAGAAATGTCCGATAGCGATCCTTTTGTTTTACTCTTTTTTGACGTTAGCTGACGGGACATGAGAATTTTATTCGCACGATAGTGGGATATATCAACAATAATTTTTTACTTTCCTTTTCATACGACACTCGTAGCTGTCTCAAAGCCCCTAATAAACATTTAAAGGACATAATAACATAATATCCCAACTACTTGAGACTGCCAGTCTTCAGGAAGAGAAGCTCTTTATAATCATGTGCCAGGAGGTCTCCCTTCTCTATTACAGGGAGGACGGTTTGAGAGCGTCGATACGGGCAAGTGTGTACGGTGTTGATCAAGGTTGCCCGATTGAATCGTTCAAGCTACATAGCAATGGGTTCCTTTTTCCATGTGCTAGATTGCGTGCTGCAAAGGGCCCACTAGAAAGCTCTTGTCGTCCACCTCCCAGGCATCTCGACAAAGTTATCTCGTTTGACAGTAATGGCCCGTCGTTTTTCATCCGTTTTGTTCTCGAACAGGATGTTCCAGTTCCTGAACACAAGGGGCCGCGCCAGTCTGCAGTTCAAAAGGATGTTTTGGGATTCAAATATCGACGCAAATGGAATAAAGATCTTAACAAACTACTGGATGGAGACGAGGGATCAGCTAGAATACCCAAGGACCCAGAAGATGCGAAAATGTCTTATGAGAGGAGAGCCTCAAAAAATCAGCTATCATCAGTCGACCATTTACATATGAGCAGTTGCACAAGCAGAGAGACAATTTCTACGAAAACAATTACCGACGACTCTTCTGATTATGTTGTGCTCTCACAAGACCACCATGATTTTGTTCCTGTCGAGAAAGAGGAACAAGAATGGGTGGATGTGACACTGGATGATTGCCTGCCTTGACTTTTGTATGATATGAGAGCGTTTGAGATCATTAAATAGCGCGCTAATTTTTCCTGGTACAAAGAAACCGTTCCCAGTGTTTGAACATTCTAATAGCTGTTAATTTTCTTCATCTCCGATCACCCATTAGTAGTGACTGCAAATGTAGCACTAAGTGTTTCCTCATGCACCTATATTGGGTAGGAAAATAAGCGAAGCTGACAGTGATCAGTGATATTCCCCCAAAGCGAAACTTGCAAGACTGTTCGTGTAGGCGTCTCATGAGGACTATGTAAAGAGACGCAAATAATGCGGTTTCCGCTGGATGCCGACTCTTCTTCAGATGAAGCGTCGTACTCCTGACTATTGTTCTTCTCGCGAGTTGGCTTCCCAGATAACTTGTAATGCTCAGTGACCTCCTTGGTGCAGTCTCAGGATACCTTCCCACGGATAATACAGGCATGATTACAAAATTTTCTTAACCATATATGGGAATATCTCTCGATAATCTCAGCATCGGCGGGAGACTTTGTCGAAATTCTCATTAATCCCTCCTTAGGATCGAAAGTAGCGTCTAAAATCACGGCAAGATATAAGGTTCGCAAGCGATACCTTTTCGCTATTAATTGACGATGATGATTGAGTATGCCCCGAATATTGCCTCCCTGAAGAGCTTGATGTACCTTGTCGTGTAACTTGAACGTGATCTCGGTTTTTCTTTGTGACTCATCCCTGGTTGGTGGTGTGGCGGTCATGTTATGGCTACCTTCAGTTCGTTCTCCTGAATGGCTAAAGTCCGTAGGAATGAACGTAGAGCCTTGTAAGCTTGTGTGACTTGCCACTTGATCAACCCATGTCTGAATCCGTGTCTTAAGGTTTAATGCTTTTGCAGAGCGTTCACGATAATCTTTCTGTGCTTTGGTGTAAAGACGCTTTTGTGTCTGGATGGTCTCCTTGAAGTCATTCATATTACTCCACAAACAGTTTATTTCGGTTTTTCGTCGTAAATCATCTGCGCATATAGATATAGCTGCTGTCCTGATATCAATCAATATGTTTTTGATCATCATCTCGTTGTTGTGGTCGTGGTCGTAGGTTACGGCGCGAGAAAGTGCCCTATTGACGCTGTTGATTATTGACTGCGCCGGCGAATGAGACTGCAGGACATTCTGGCTTTCATGTATATTGCCCTCCGCTATTTTTTGCTGTAGCATTTCGGCAAACTGATAGCATCGTGTCCATGTTTCATCTAGTGTCCACAATTTCGCCATATCGTGGGTTGTTCTGAGGATCCGCGAAGATAAAGCGATGCGAGTTTATTGTTATTAGTTCATATAAGCAAGCCACGCAACAACCGGACTGTGACTCAACTATAATATATATGGACCTTAATTCTGGGGATTTTCTTAGCGCGGTAGAATAAACCATAGCTTCATCGTAGTACGCATAAGTCACCGAGTGCTCGCCCCAACCCGGGCTTTTTTCGTATAGTCGGTAACAGCTCCGGCGGCTTGGCGGCGAAAGAGGGTCTTGTTGGTGTAGTATAAGTGCAATATTAAAGCGATCTATCTTCGGGAATAAGCTATGGACATAGTATTACCTTCTAAAACAGTTCAGTATTCAAATGATCAGTGATAATCTAGCATATATCGGAGTGATATACCCGCCGATTCAAACAGGACCCGGCATGAAAAAGCTTACGACTGCAACAAGAACAACGGCGCCACATAAGATACATTTCACGTCTAAAATATTAGTCGTGAGCTAGATCAGGTTAAGAATCTTACTTCGTTAGTTCAATTATTAAGGAGTTTGATCAGTGGAGTACGCCGAACTTACCACTAGTCACACAATATACGAGAGTACCGCAGCCTTGTTAAATGGCGTTCAACGGCGTTCAACTTTAAGCGGGCAAACTGAGAACGAATCATCAAACCTCCGAAACCGAAATTGAGTATGATATTGTGCCGAAACTTCTTGCTCTTGGTCATGTGGTCAATTTCACAAGGTCCAAAAGGTTACACACTATCGCTCGTGCTTCATGACCTTTACTGTATTTGCCACTGCATGATCAAGGAACCGTGGACCTTATATGCAAGTACCTATCAAGTCCATAATTTTTTTGATAGTGACGCGCTCATTATTACACAAGGAGCTTAGTCCTCGTGTAATATAGCGGTGAAAGATGTGCCTACCAGTAGCCAAGCTTTCATGACTCTTGGCATTGAGCTGGGTATCGTGCTGTCTAGCCCGTATCGTCTTCAGGCCAGCTCCTCTATTTGTAGAGTATCTATTGCAAAGAACCTTCAGCTCGCAAGGATAGTTCAGGAATAGTCAATAATATGTGTTTCACCGAGAAGAGTGTTACGTCGACGGCGTTGGCACACTTGCCCGCTTTGACAGATATGGACAGGACAGTATGGCCGAACCATCAACGCTTGCATCGTGTCAAATCGCAGTGAGCGCAGGCTCAGTAACATGGCTTTCTGCATTGGATATCTGAAGTATAATTTGACGGATATTCAGAGGTTACACACAATATGAGACACCCAGTCATTTCTCGGGACGATTTTTGTCGATGGTATGCAAACTGTCATTGCAATACAGAAGCTTTGGGTACATTGTCTCGATCAAATCAGCAGGACGCTAGTGATGCAGTGTACTCAATGTGGAATTTAATCCGTATTTAATGCTTAGGTCTTTAAAGTTATGTCTGCGAAACTGACGTTATGAAACCAGCGTCGGTGGGTTTATGCTCTTACACAAAATGAATCTAGAAATCACCGATGAGGATAAACTAGAAAAGAAAGTGGGCTGAAGATCTTTGATCAACATTGACAGGTCTCCGAATATACTTTTAATGAGAAAACCATCGGGTTTTAATTAATACGCTGGAAAGTCATTGATTTTCTGGTAGAAGATGGCTATGGTATCAACAGGCTATTATCCTCAATTATTTAAACATACCCTACAAGCACATATAAAAAAGTCACCAACACAGTATCTTAAAATAAAAGAACATTTTCAAACAATCTCAGAAGGCTGTATTATACACTCGATTTAACATTGCACTGGCGATATTTATTGGTTTCAAGCCCTGAGTATCATACTGCATATCGGAAGTCGGGGTTATTTTCCATGCCCGCAACTGGGCCAATCTCTCCTCTTGCAAGCTTCTTGTTCAAATTGGCAAAAGCATGTCTCATAGACAATAATGCAACCAAAAGAAGACCTTGGCAGGTCGCGACTGCGATTAGTGCGGGTTTGTAGACAGGCTGGTATTCCTCGCGGAACAGGGCGCTGGACAGAATTCCGCCGATATTCAGCCCGCCAATGAACAAACCCAAAGCAACTGCTCTGGAAGATGCACTCGTGAGATTACTGCTTAACCACAGTGGCATCAGCACCTCTGGCATATAAGTGCCAAAGGTGATTAGATAGGTGACAAAATAGCCGACATGGGTGTGGTGGACGAGATCAAGGGTAGCAAGTAAAATGAAGCCAATCATCGACACAAGCAGCGTGCAGAATGAGACAAGAGCCCGCTGTTGGTATCGATCAGAGAGCCAGCAGGAGACAATTTGCACAGCGGCTGCAACTAAGTTGGGTCCCACAGTATACAGATTAGCCTTCGGGGTCGATGTCGCGATACGCTTGACCATTGTCTATGAATGTCAGAAACAACAGCAACAGCAAGAAGTTCATCGACAGCACGTACTGGGAGGAAGTTAGAGGAACTGGCCACTCCGACACCGCAGAGGAATGCCATAGTAGCAAAAGACCAGACATGCCAGTTCCTAAACACTGACAGTGCGGCCGCCCACGAAATCTTGCCGCCGTCTTCATGGCTTGATTCCAAGCTTAGTCTCAGTTGAGCTACCCGTCGTTCTTCTGGAGTAAACCACTTCGAGCTGGTGTCTCGAGGAAGGACAAAAAAGACAATCACTGAAATCCCGACTGTCATGCCGCCTTCAATGAGGAACAAGTACTGCCAGCTCTGCTGAAGATTAGTTTTCCACAATTGCTTTTTGGTTTCTTTTGGCTAAACAGGAAGAAGAAGAGCATTTACCTTTAAAGACTGATGCCATTGTGACACGTCCCATGCAATAAGACCACTGGTTGCTCCCTACCCGTCGTTAGCAGCAATGCGTGTTTACAGTTGTTTCATCAAGACCTACAGCAATGAAACCAGTAAATCCCCACGCTGCCGTCCTTAACGCAAGCTCTTTTCTTGTGTAGAACATGGAATAGTACAAGTATACGCAAGGCATAAAGCTCGCTTCAACGACTCCGATGAGGATGCGAATGCCCAGTAGCCCGCCAAAGTTCTTAGTAGCAGCAGTAATCATAGATAGCCCACCCCATGTTGCCATCATCAGGGGAATCACGCGTGCGGGATTGAAGCGTTTTGCTAGCCTAGGCACATCAATCGCTGCTCTCTATCCCTGATCTCCTATTAGAAGTACTTACAGCGCGGCGGGAATATTGCAAAGACCGTAAGGAATGTAAAACAGAATCAAAACCAGTGAAAACTCGTTGTTGACAAGGTTTAAGTCTTTCTGTATACCCATTGTCTTTGCATTACCCAAATTCGCCCGATCAAGGGTGTGTGTGTAGTAAACCAAAGCTATGGATTGGTTAGTCTCACTCTTTACTCTGGTTTAATTGAGGAATTTTACATGTTCAACGTACCGCACATTGGAAGTATGAGAAGATCAAACTTGCGGACTAGAGATCGTTCGATCTTTGGGTCAATATACTCTTCTGCAGGATGATCGGTCCTGGCCGTCACATTGACACCTTTCTCCGGATCTGATGGAAGAGACTGCACGCTGGGCGAGCCAGCACTTTTCGTGGAACCCATTGTGAATCAATGCCGGAATGATCCTAGTCAACAGATGTGAGCTGCAAAAGCCCTTGTAGTAGGCAGACTCTTCAATCTTTATCTCACTTATATCAGCGCAGAGACATTATAATATAGCTTAAAAGCAACTGAACAGTGTCTAAGTTTACAGATCGCTCCATAACATCGATTAGCCGCGACATATGAGTATGTCGCGCGATCAACCTAACAATGTCGCAATTCGTGACGACCGGGTTTCTCATTCTGAAAGCCCGCCCGGTTCGTGACTCACCAGCAAGATAACAAACGTATTCTCCAACCATCCACAGTTGGCTCGTACTGTAGAGCTGGCCAGGAGCATTCGGGTGGGGTTGTCCTTGCTCGGCGACTCGGCGACTCGGGGATAGAGTGTCCAGTCCAGTCGAGTGCCTTTTAGGTTTACTACAACTCCGCTAACTGTCACTAAAAGCATGACGCCTCTTCAACCCTCATGGCGTGATGGAGTACTGGGACTTGGGAATCAGTGGCAGCCGAGATACAAACTGCCATATACTATCCTACATACACTCTGTTCACTCCGGCTGTTGTTGACGAGGACTCGGCTATGAACCAGTTGAATGACTAAAGCTATAGCGGCGTTTTGTTTGTCTGTTGGTGCACCTTGTTGACTAGAAAGACGAGTATTCTGGTGAAGCTTTTTGCGTAAAGCTATGTCTGCAACACTTCAGCCATTCAACGAAATGGAGGTTCCGCTTGTCACTTTCACAGATGCAGTCATATCGCACTACCTTCAAGCGATCCCTCTTGTCATAGCAGCATTATTCGTGGTAAATGAGTTGTATCGTTGGTCTATTCGCGTTCGAGGTATTCCTGGCCCTAGGGGTATTCCATTATTCGGCAATCTACACCAGATTAGGGACACATCACCTGCCGAGCAGTATCGGTTATGGTCTCTCAAATATGGGCCACTTTTCCAAATCCAGCTCGGCAATGTGCCAATACTTGTCATAAACAGCGCCGAAGTTGCGAAGAATTTGCTTATTCGCGAGAGTGCGGCTTTCAACTCCAGGCCCCTGTTTTATGTCTTTCACAAATTTGTCAGTAAGGAAATTGCTAGCATAGGCACCAGTCCCTGGGACGAAAGCTGTAAGAAGAGGCGGAAAGCGGCAGCATCTGCTCTGAACGTTGTTCAGGTTGATTCTTATGCGCCGGTTGGTACTCTCCGCTTTTCTGATCCAGGCATGGCGAACTGACAGGAAGATACAGATCTTGAAGCTCGAGTCAACTGAGTTCATCCACGAGCTGAAACGAGCATGCAACAACGGTGAAACGTCCATCAATTTTATTCCGTTTGCCCGTCGCTTTTCAATGAACTTGTCTCTAACGCTGAATTACGGGACTCGGTTAGTTCCATCATACCAGAGCAACCATCGACAAAGGGCTAATGATAGCAACAGAGCTGCTGATCAGAAGAGTTTCGATGGGAACTCTCTGATTCATGAAATCAATGCGGTCGAGTCCGAAGTTGGCAAATATCGCTCAACAGCGAGCAACATTAAGAATTACGTGCCCCTGTTCCGCGTGCTGGACTCTTTACTCCTGATGCTTCCGGGGAACTCTCTGCAAAAAGCGCTCGACATTGGTAAACGACGGCTACGATATCATGCGCAACTGTTAGATACACTTAAATTGGAAATCGAACAAAAGAGAGACAGGCCGTGTATTCAGGGTAATATGCTCAAGAACCCGGACACGAGAAACCTGACAGATCAAGAGCGCTTGAGTGTGAGTCTCAGTATCATGGCGGTATGTATTTCTCCCTTGCCATCCTTGTCTGCCCTCATTATAATGATGTAAAAGGCTCGTGCTGAACGCAAAACAGGGTGCTGACAGCAATACACCTACGGTAGCATGGGGTATTACATTCCTCGCCCATAACCCGAGCATCCAAGAGAAAGCATTTCGGGAGATCAAAAAATCTCAGGTTCTCGGATGCGACCCATTTGGAAACGGCAAAGTCCCGTATGTTGATGCATTTACCAAAGAGCTAAACAGATATTATACGATCCTTCGTCTGGCAATGCCAAAAGAAGTCACCGAGCCGGTGGTATATAACGGAACCACCATCCCGAAGGGAACAATGGTTATACTGAACTCTTGGGCTTGTAATCATGGTAAATTGCTCTTTTTGACCTCACATACGGAATACAGGAACCTAGAACAACCGCTGAACAAATCAATTTTTTTAGATGAGTCACTATTCGAAGATCCCTTTTCTTTCATCCCCGAGCGGTGGCTTCAGAATGAAGACTCTCAAGCTCATCAGTTCGCCTTCGGGATGGGCTCACGCATGTGTGTTGCCTCACATCTGGCTCATAGAGCCTTGTACCTCGCCTTTCTACACTTGATTGCACATTTCAAAATCCTCCCGTCGAGCCCTGATGAGCCGTCAGGCATCACGGATCCGATCGAGGGCGCCCTCGACGCTGTAACAGTCTCAACGTCACCAAAGAACGAATACGCTAGGTTTGTACCACGGAAAGAGTTTGTCATTTGAGTGTATGCCATGTTGGTTAGAAGATATCTCGAGTATAGACAGTAGTTGAATTTCTTGGTGGACGTCACCCACTGACTCTGGCAAATATTACCGAAAGGGGTAATTCTCCCGCAGTCGGACCACTCGCCGAGCCGGGTCGCCCACTCACGTTATGCGCGGCCCTAATGGCGTGATGGCGTCTTATCTGGGCCAAGAGATCGAGAAGCTATAGTATAGAATCTGTTAGTATGTACATCAACTCGTTTAAAAAGACCCCAGCCGGAAAGTGAAACGCCGACTCGGCCATCTCATCCCTTCGTTCACTAAGTTACGTAGTATGCAAGTTCAGTTATTCAATATATGCCTCCATACTTGCAGGAGAAGCCCAGACAGCCTCGCCCGGCACCTCTCGCTTGTACGGAATGCCGTCGGAGACACCTCAAGTGCGATGCCAGCCAGCCGGTCTGTTCGCGGTGTGTCGAGACAAACCACCACTGTTCGTATCAAAAATCGCGGCGAGGCGGGAAACGAAAACATCCAACATTCTCGACCAGCGGCACCTCAAGCCCCGCGGGAACTGATAACGCAGAACTTCACGGTGTGCGGACCCCTCCGTCAGGGAGTCAATCGTGGATAAGTAGCAACGACCAGCAAATTCAAGGCTCCATTGTTCCTAGCTCTCCGGTCCCAATCACCCAACACCAGGCTACATCTTCTCCCCATTCGCTGCGGTCGCTGCGCCTGCCCCGGGTTTTGACCGGCAATGTTACTCCAACGCGGAGCTCTGTAGAAGAGACCCTAGTCGAGCTGTACTACGAGAATTTCCATCGAGCCCACCCAATCCTTCTTCCCAAATCGGTGTACGACAGTGGTCGACAATTGCCCCGGTATCTGAATGCAGTGATACAGTACATCGGCAGTCACTACTCGGCCATATCTACTTCGGCCTTACGGACACTGACTACCACGGAGTTGATTCACATACCGGAGAGTGTCCACTGTTTGGCCGTAGTACAGGCAAAGCTACTATTTGCAATCGTCCTCTACAGTGATGGAGATGCCGACGGAGCTCGGAAATGGCTTTCGGCGGCTATCGATGTGGCTGTTAGCCTGGGAATGAACAAAAAGTCCTTTGCGGATCTCTGTCGCGTCCAGCAAGGCGTTTCAACTGAAGCAGACCTCGAGGCAGAGAGTGCCAGGAGAACATGGTGGGAATTATACGTTTTCGACGGTCTCATTTCGGCACTCGATCACAGGGCCATGTCGAATTTCAGGATGAGTATCATCCCAAGTGATGTCGAGATGCCCTGCGAGGAAGTTGTATACGCAGAAGGCAGACCCATTCCTCCGCCGTCGCCACGAGAAGAACTCGAGTCGCGTATCTTTAGATTGGACGATGAGGACGATCAAGAAAGTGAAGGATTCACAACTAGAAGCAAGGCTAAATCCTTGTCCTCGTTCACCTACCGTGTTGATGCCATAGATCTATTGGCGCAGGTTCTAGCGGTAAGAGATCCAAACCGTGCTCGGCGAGACAAAACGCAAGCGGTAGACAATACCCTCGCCAGCTGGGCACATTACCTACCCACGAGCAAAGCGGATATTGTCAATGGCTATGGAGAGATTGACGAGATGCTGTTGCAGGCACATATGATAGTGCAGCTTTCTGTAGTTCTTCTTCATTTTCCACGGAGCAACCTGACGTTGAACTGTTCGTCTTCACCCACTGGAAGCGGGTGTCATGTTGATACAAGCCTTTTTCATGGCCCGCTTGCTCAAAAATATCCCCCTTCATCGACGAGGCATATCCACGGCATCAAAGCAACAGAAGCATCGAAGCGTTTGTCGAATCTTTTCTCCCTCTGCACGTCCATGCAAAAGCACAGCCCCCTATTCATGTTCAGTTTGTCTCTGTGTGGCAATGTTCAACTTGCGACGTACTGTGAACATGTCCGTCTTGACGCAAGTCTGAGCTGTCTAGACCAACACCGCGCCCGAGTCCGACTTATTGTCGGGCTTCTAAAGTCTTGCAACGAGATATGGCCTCTTTCGAAGACCATCCAGCGGGGATTGAAGATAGTTGCCGCGAAAGTATTTGACACCAGGAAATTTGATGTTCAACCAATGGCAGTATTGCAGTCGTCCACAGAGACAGGCGGCATGCTGCGTACTAATTCGCAGTCCGATGTGTTATTTCAGTTGGACACTGAGAATGTTTGGATGCCAATGGACGGCCAGTACACCCTGCCGGAGTTGGCGCCTTGGGTGTGGGGTTGAGTTTCATTCCTCCATATGAATCGATTTCTCTAGATACTTTCAAGATTGCATGATAAGTAGGTTTTATCCTACATAAACATGTCTTTTATTGGCCCAATATCTCTCTTTGACTAGACTTCTGCTCCCTCTTTTCTCTGCAAGTTTTTCACCTTGCCAATTGGAAGAAAGTTAAGTCCACTACTATGAATAGACTAGACCATTAACCCCGCCTTGAAAACCCGAGACACCGGATCCCCGGCAGTCTGCTGCGCTCTCCACGGAGACTAGCCGATGGAAAAGTAAATGTTAACTAAGTAGCTAGTTAGTCAATGTGATAAGGATTTCGGCGTACAATGAGAGGAGGAAAGTTGGGGAAGATTGCGTGCAGGAGACCAAATTTTCCTCTTCTTTGCATTGTCCGAGTCACCAGAACTCAGAGATATCGCAATTTTAGTTCTGAGATTTGACGGTCAGTACGGACAGATAAGGAAGAAGGAAAAATGCCTGCAGTTGACTCTGCCGTGCACAATGTCGCTCCAAATGTTCTCAGCAGTCGTGCCACAAACCAGGCAGTAGTCCTATCCAGAGGAGCATCATCGACGTCTCGTCGGGGCTGGCTCTGGGGTCTCGGTACACTCGGCGTCCTTCTTTCTAGCATATTTTTCAATCCGTTCACAGGCACTCGGGAAGCTGCCATACAGATAGATCCCACGGATTATGCGGCTCGGACGAAGCATGTGCTCAGCACAACCCCGCTTATTGATGGACACAATGATCTCCCGTACCTAATTCGCACGGAGTTAAAGTACCAGATTTACGATGGGAGGTTCACATTCAATACGGGTCTGTTGAGTAATACGGACCGCAAGAAGCTTCGTGATGGTATGGTGGGTGGGCAGTTTTGGTCTGCGTATATTGAGTGTCCCGAGGACGTTCGGACCAACAAAGATGTTGCGCTGGAAGATCCAACGGTAAGCTTGCTGTGCTGTATGGGAGACAACGAAGAACACGTTATTTGGTAAAATGGTATATGAACTTTGAGAGGCTGATAGAACGGATCTACAAGTGGTCGCTGCGTGACACACTCGAGCTAATAGACATCACCAAACGATTCGTCAACGAATACTCGGATCTGTTTCAATTCTGCAGCAATTCCACCTGCGCTCGCGAAGCTTTTTCAAACGGCAAAGTCGGAAGCTTCATTGGCATTGAGGGCGGGCATCAAATCGGTAACTCGCTGGCGGCGCTGCGACAGCTGTACGATCTCGGAGCTCGCTATATCACCACAACGCACAATTGCGACAACGTGTTTGGGACGGCTGCCAGCACGGTCACTGCCGGCGGAGAGGATAGAGGGCTGACTCTGTTCGGAGAGCAGTTTGTGGCCGAGATGAATCGGCTGGGTATGATGATTGATCTATCCCACGTATCCCACGAAACAATGCGTGATACGCTACGGCTTAGCAAAGCACCGGTGATTTTCTCGCATACGGGCGCTTATACATTATCCAAGACCTATCGATTTGTGCCAGACGACGTGCTGCGCGAGACTGCTGAGAAGGGAGGTGTGATTATGATCACCTTTATTAACCGGTTTTTGCGTCCGGACAACCCTGGTGCTGCGACCATCCACGATGTGGTCGATCACATTTGGCATGTTGCCCAGGTGGCCGGCTGGGACCATGTTGGCGTTGGATCTGACTTTGACGGCACGCCTGTGACTCCTAGGGGACTCGAGGTAATATTTTGTTACTTTTCCCTTTTTTTTTTTTTTTTTTTTCCAACCATTCTTCGTGACGAGGAGGGACTTTGAACTATACCTCTAACATTCATCGCTTGTGTATTGTATAGGACGCCTCCAAGTACCCACGTCTAGTAGAGCTTCTGATGGAACGAGGAGCCACAGACGAGCAAATCCGCAAATTCGCCGGCGAGAATATCCTGCGTGCGTGGTCTGAAATCGAAAGGGTATCGGAAAATCTCCAGGCTTCGGGGGTCAAACCAAATGAGGCGTTGTGGGATGGGAGAACATGGGTCCGGGGCGACATGAGCCCACCGATCATGTTTCGCGATAGCATTGGCAACCGAATTCCTAGTTACAAGGGCATCCCATGAGTTAAGGTTTCTTGTTGATTCCAGAGGATATTCTTGATGTTGGCATGGTTAGTGGTTGCTTAGACTCTAGGTTATCGAATTGCGAATCCGTGGTGAAGTCGAGCTTTATATACATATATTTTCAAACAGCCGCCCGCCCGGCAGCAGGCAGACGGCGAATGACATGAGTCCTCTAGATATGAGCTTTTGCCAGTTCATAATGCGAAACAGTAGAAAACTTCAAGAACAACATTGCTTACAGGGCGGATCTTGTGTTTTCATTTGGACTCCATATATTGATCAGAAACGGTAGCATACGATCACTGTCAGTAATTCAAATTAATTAGACATATCTTAGAGGCTAGCAAGTCCACCCGAGTCACATCCTATAAGACCTTGTCAGAGAAAAAGCTGCATTACAATATAATAGCACAAGTAAATTATATTATCAAGCGCTCAGACTGGTCGGAAAACCTGCAATAACACGGATGGTACGCGCCTCGGGCTGCTCGCCATCTGTCCAGTCAACCGCCTCAAATCCAGCACGAAGCATATGCTCTTTCCAAAGTCCTTCGGGCGTGACCGCGTGTTCGCGCCCGTCTTCGAAAAGCCACCAGCCCTCAAACAGTCCAACGGCAATGTCCAGCCAGAACATGTTCTTGGTGATTTCAACCAGCGCGAGAACGCCGTCGTCGCGCAATAGTTTGCGAAGGGAAGTAAGCGAGATTGTCAGGTCTCTTGTCGCGTGGACACAGTTAGTCGAGATGATGAAGTGGAATGATCCAACCCATGTGGCCGGCGGCTCTTTTTCAATGTCTAAAGTTGCAAATTCCATTTCGGGGCTATCTTTGAACGTGCGCTTGGCAGCTGCGACGAGTGATGGCGACAGATCTGTAAAGACGTATTCAAACGGAACGCCCAGTCTTTGCAGATATCGTACAAGGTACTTCGTCGTGCCACCAGTGCCGGCACCAACCTCAAGAATACGGAAGACGCCGGGCTTGTCAGGGTTCTCCATGGCCTTTCTGAGGAATTCACCCAATGCAACTGTGCCGGAACGCACCAGTGGCCAGTTCTCGTAGAGATCATCCAGGGTCTTCTTGTTCTCTTTATTCCCAAAAACAATCTGAAGACCATCCTTTTCGCCAGTTAAGCACTCTGCCAACTCTGACCCAACCACATGAACGATCTTGTGCACGCTAGCATGAAGAGGGAAATCTGGGATTATTTGCTCGTACAGCGCTGCAGCAGGGGTAGGGTCTACCGGTTGTGCTGTTCGAATAAACTGGCCATCGTCATTGACCAGCAGCTTGGCATCTTCAAGCACACGATATAGTTGGCGCACAAGCTGCTTGTGTCGCGGCAAGTGAGGAATCATAGGCGCAGTATCTCCCGCATTCAGAGCAGCCATGTCGCAGCCCAATTTGGCAAACGCCTCGACGACATGGGCAAGCACAAAAGTAGCCTGCCGAGGATAACACTCTTCCCAGAACCCGACGGCTTTGGTCTCGACAGCAGCCTTCTCATAGGCGTCTTTGCAACCTGCAAAGATATTTTGCGCCCGTTGCAAAGACGGCCCCGATGCTTGATCAGCAGTACTAGGTGCACTTCGCTCAACAGTGCCATTCACCTTCGGGGTAGGCACTTCAGCAGGCTGAGTAGGCGCACTTGCATCTATGCCCAAGGCCGCGTCGATATGTTCGCAAACAGCTTTGACGTTGGGAAGAAACAGGAACGTGTTGAGGTCAATCTCGATGCCAAAGGTCGACTGTATCTCGTTGAGAACTTCGGTCACTAGGAGAGAGTCAATACCCAAGTCCTCGAGCGTCGAGCTGGGAGCGATTTCATCAAGTGGCACGTCTGTCACATTATGCAAAACCTCTAGCACTCTAGATGCCTGGGATTCTTGAGGTGCTGAGGATGCTTTAGTTGGCTCGGCTGAAGGCTTAGGCAATGCGACGGGTCGTGGAATGGCCGCTGCAGGCGCCGGCGTAGGGTTAGCACCGGCGCCGCCAGTATTGACACTCCGCAGTGATCGCTGCAACACAGACACGGACGTCCGGGTGAAAACGAAACCGATAAAGGCAATGACGACTTGTTGAGACTTTTTGTCAAAAATATACACGTCGCTCACCGTTCTCTCGTCAGTGTCTTCGGTCAGGAGAGAATAAGCGATCCACTCTTTGGCAGTAATATCAAACGCACCGCCGGTGACGACGCGATTGATGCCCTGGCAGAGCAATACATCCTTTCCACTCGGATGTGCAAAGTAGTTGACAAGAACGCCAGCGAATTGCATCATGCCGTCGATAGTTGGGGTGTCATACAGCGCCTCGCTCGGGGGAAGCTTAGGATCTAGTTCTGCTGCAACTTTTCCGGCAGCTTCGTGACCCTGGTAGGAGATACTCTTGATGCCGTGATACATCTCGTCAAAGAAGATCAACCTTTGAAGCGCCTGATAGATGTGTCTACCCTGCATCTTCTCTCCATCCTCACAAGCCATGATAGAAAGACACCTTTTATATCCTATCAAAGCGCTCCACTGGTGGATCGTCTCGGCCAGCAAAGGATCATCCCTCCTACCCAGGCCCACTTTGCCTATAACGTGGATCTGAACATCGTCGCCGCCCTGTTTCAGCTTGCTAGAGAATTCAAAGTCCCAGTTGTCAACTCCGGGTATATGCCGAGTGAGCTTGATATAGATGTTCTTCTTCGCATCGAGACCAATAGGAGCGCCCTTCATCTGCATGGAGCTCATATTCAAAACGTGTGTCTCGTAGCTGGCACCCTTTGTCACGAGCATTGTGGCGCGCGAGAGAAGTTCAACGTACAGCGAGGCAGGCGCAAGAGCTTGGTTGGAAGCAATGTGGCCGTTCAGCAGGTACATGTAGCGCTCACTCTCGGGGTCCACGAGGAAAATCGCCTCTTTTTGGCTTGGGTCCGAAAAATGCAGGAATGAGATGAATTCATGAGTCGGAGGTGCCTGCGGTACAGGAGCGATTTCAGCGGACGGCTCCGCAGTCACTTTCTCAACGAACGGAAGCCAATGCTTCGTCTTTTCAAACTGGTATGGGGGCAGGCTTTTGTACTCAAAGTTACGCCGAGAACTTCGGTGATATGGCCAGAATTGGACGTGGACACCAGCCTTCCACAGTTCCACAACGGTTTCTGCGATAGACGAAACCGCGCTGGGCCCGCTCAAGAATGACGGACAGTAGAGCTGCTGTCCTTCACCGTTGAGACAAGCCTTGACCAGGGACATGACAGACGATCCCTGGCCGGCTTCCACCCAGATACAGGATTGAAACTCTTGGGCGAGCCGTTGAACGGCGGAGGAGAAGTAGACTGGGTTTCGCATGTGGTGTGAAATCAGCCAGGAGCCTGGTTCTCGGTCAACATGGTCTTCTGTTGCCAGCTCAACGGGGATTGTTGGCTTGCTCCATTGCAGACTTTGGGCGAGTGTCTGCAGCCCTGGAAGGATCTGTTCAGTCAAGGCGGAATGGAAGCCATGTGTGACTCTCAGTCTCTTGGCACGAATATGACGCCATCTGTCATCGGTAGAGAGCCGGCTTTCGAGAGTGCTTACAGAGCCGGCTGTCCCAACGACGACGTGGTTTTTCGGATGGTTAAAGCAAGCGATTTCTAGCTTGTCGGATACTTCAGCGTTGACGATATCGAGAATCTCCTTAACAACGGCGTACTCAGACTGAATAGACAGCATGGATCCGCGCTCTTTGCCCCAGGAGCTTACAATTTGCTCGGCGCGGCCAACAACAAGCCTGATGGTGTCTTTCACCGACAGACTCCCAGAGATACATAATGCTGTGAGCTGGCCGAAGCTATGACCGACAATAGAACTAACAGGCATTCCACTGTCAATCCAGGCTTTGGCTGACGCATACTGGGCTGCAAAGAGAACGGCGTGGAGCGTTGGCAGGTCTTCAATGCTGTGATGTTGATAGATAGCTGGGTATATGCTGCCATAGCCAAGAGATTGTAGTTCAGCGTCGCACACATCAAGGTGCGATCGCAACAATGGCGAAGCCGTCACGGCTTCCTCTGAGAGACGAATAAAGTCACTCTCCTGGCCACCAAACACCATGATCACTGGACGGGTGTTGGCGCCAACATCTCTCAGGGTTGTTCCCGAACCTGCAACAAGATCCCGGAGGGTCTTTTCGAGGTCGTCCAATCCAGTAATGGCTTTTGCCACGGAAAATGTCAGCTTGTGATTGACTCTGTCTGTCAGGTTAAAGAGGATGTCGGAGAGAAGATGGGCAGTGTTTTGGGAGGTCGTTTTTTCGCGCTCTATGTATGCGAGCAGCTTTTTGGCATAAGAAGCTAAACTGCCCTCCGAAGCTGCCGATAGGAAGAATGGTTGTTTCGCTGTGATGGTCGGTCGGTGGCTGGTCGTAGTCGTCGAAGTTGGAACAGCTTCGCGGATGGCCACGACGGCATTACTTCCAGCAGCCCCGTAGCTGTTCACGCAAGCTAGTTTGGAGGATGTTTTCCAGGGCTGGCATGTCTTCGGAATGGTCATCATATCCGGCTCGAGGGCCGGGATTTTGGGATTGAGCTTGTTGTAACCTGCTTGGCCGAGAATAGTGTTGTGCTGCATCATGAGGACGGTTTTTATCAGACCGGCCACGCCGGCTGAGGCTTCTGTATGGCCAATGTTCCCTTTGACCGAGCCAAAATGTAATAACTCTGTCCGGTGCGCACCTCCAAAGGCATCGCGGATGCTCTGGCATTCGATCGGGTCTCCTACTTGGGTTCCTAGATAAGATTTATCTGATCAGGGACCTTGTTCGACAAAACCGCAGATTGACAGAAGAGAGAAAAGAAAGAAAAAAAAAAAAAAAAAAAAAAAATACCGGGGCCGTGGGCTTCAACATAGGTCACACTAGAAGCAGGAGCATTGGCCATGTCGAGGACCTTCCTATATGCTGTGGTCTGCGACGAAGAACAAGGCACAGTGATATGGGCGTCGTTGTAGTTCTGGTTGACTGCAGATCCGACAATCACGCCGAGAACGTTGTCCCCTTCTGCGATAGCAGCCGAAAGAGGCTTGAGCACAACTGCTGCAACACCTTCGCCTCGACAGTAGCCATCAGCAGAGATGTCAAAGGGCTTGCAGCCGCCAGTGGGACTCAAGAATCCAGCGGCAGCCAAGTTCTGATAGTCGAAAGGACTGGTAAAGATATTGGTCCCACCGGCCACGGCCCGTGAACATTCTCCGGCCTGGATCGCCCGGCAGGCGGTATTGATTGCCACCAGGGACGATGAACATGCGGTGTCGATGGTCATGGCCGGGCCGGTAAACCCAAACTGATGAGCGATTCGGCCGCTGAAGAAGGCCCGGGAAGTGCCGAGCATAGAGTATGCATTAGGCGGGTGACAAGCGACATTGTCGTAGTAGTTGTTGGCCACAGCACCAATATAGCAACCGTAGTCGGTTGCTTGATCCTTTCCTGCCGGCCCAAAGTGGCCGGCGGACTCGAGGGCTTCGTAGACGACTTCTAACAGAATCCGTTTCTCCGGGTCCCACGAGACCGCCTCGCGAGAGGATTTTTTGAAAAAGCGATGATCAAAGCTCTCGGGGTCATCAATGAAGTTGCCCCAGAACGTCGTCTCTCCATAACCGGCCAGTCGATGGTTCTTCAGGTCGAACCGATCTGACGGAGCTTCGCGAACCATGGATGCGCCAGACTCTAACAGACGCCAGAATTCGTTGATGTCGGCCGCGCCGGGAAAACGACAGGCCATGCCAACGACGGCCACGGAATGTGGAGGATATTTGGTCTTCCAGTCCGCGTCCGCGCCATCGGCGACCACACCGTTAGGCTCCAGGCCGTTGACCGTGACGCCGTTGACACCATTGACCCCATTCGGTCCGGCATTGTCGTCGGCAGCCGGATCACTCTTGGGGGAGAGACTCAGAGGCAGGACACCTTTTTCGAATGCAAGGGTGGTCACCTGGGGTGGGCCAGACGAAGAGGCGGCCTCCAGCGTCCTCTGCACGGTCGTGTACCACTCGGCCGTGTGGAGCAGGATGCTGTCGATTGCAGTGTCTGTCAAGGACACGTCCGCCGTGATGAGGTCGCCCGTGTCATTCCGTCGCAGCGGGACTTGCAGCTGTGCCGCGGCCGGGAACTGAAAGCCCTTGACGGAATCGGTGAAGGTCTTGAGGTTCTGCGCTGCCTCGGCATGGGCAGCAGGACAGTGAAATCGGCCGTTCAGACTGATAGTCTTGGCACGGAGGCCGGCCTCTCTGAAAGCCTCAAGCAGGGGCTGCTCATCACTGGCCCGTGCAGTGATGGTGAGGCAGGTGGAGTCGGTGACACATGCGATGTAGGCCTATCGTTGCAAGTAAGCGTCAAATTAGTTAAAAAGGACATCTCCGCAATCTTGGACCGCTCACATGTGAATAGGCGGCCAACAGGCCGTCGACCTGGGATCTGGAATACTCGCGCTCTCGCCATCGAACTGACAAGCTGACTGGCTCGGACTCGCGGGCGTCTTTGTCAATCAAAGCTCCAATCGCGGCCGCCAGACGCACACTGGTCGCGGCATGGTCGGCAAGCTGGTCTTCACTGGCGGACAAGGCAATGGCTGTCGCAGTAAGAAAGCCGGTACAGAAGCCCTGCACACCATACTGCTGCAGGGAGTCGACGGCTTGGCTGTAGTCGACGTCGCCGTGATCGAGATGCTGCAGGAACAAGGCGATCTGGAGCAGCACGGCAAAGGGCAGCGCAACGACGTTGGGCAGCGAGTCGACTGGCTGGGACAGGGTGCCAGACTCGAGCCATTGCAGCAGGAATTCTGTCGTCGATGATGAGGAAAACAATGGCTGTGAGAACGCAGACAAAGACGCGTCAAAGGCGGCAAACAGGCGCAACAGGGCAGGCAGGCCACGCGCGGCGGAGGCAAGCGCGGTGCACAGGCTGGCCCGGCGCTGTAGAGGCAGGCGCAACCGGCCCAGGTCGGGCTCAGAAGGAAGTCGCGCCTGAGGGCCGCACAGGATCAGTTGCGTCATGCTTTTCCGCGTTTTTTGGGGGTTGGAAAAGAGCAACAACAACTATGGGGAAGAGGAGACCTTTAGTATTAACTCTCTACCTTTTCATTTTACGGACTAACTAGTTCATAGTTAGGAGTGACTATGTTGAACTGGTTAGTGTACCCAGTCTCCTCGACTCCTCACTTCCAATGGCAGAGCCACAGATTAACACGTCAATCAGGGTCTCTTAAAGGCTAGTAGATGACATCATTGGCTAATTGATAGTTATCGTCCTTTTTCTGATTATTCGAATTCATCTGATTGGAGTCGGTTCTTAGGATTATGATCACTATGTATCATTTGGAGTGCCGTCTACTTGCAGAACGCTTTTGCACAGGGTTTGTAAAGGCCGAGCTGTGATGGTGGCTTCCAACAGTCAAACCCAATTGTGACAGGGCCAGGACCCTGTAGCCGGTGCTCTAGAGCTGTTTGCTCAGCTGGAGCTCTCCATGCACGGGCCAGTTGTTGGCAGTTCCCGCCAAATCTGTTGGACCACATGGTCTGACATCAAATTAGCCTGTCTTTCCTTTTTATTTTTTTTTTTGTTTCTCCCTTTTCTAGGAGGGGTAAAGACAAAAAAAAAGAAAAAAAAAAAAGAAAAGAAAGTCCGGAGCTAATGACTTAAACTGCTTATCATATAAATTGATATTGTGCATAGTTTGCCCGTGTTATGCTTTGAATTGTTATGGGGTTGGTGTCGCTTTCCCCACAACAGTTACCCATGTGCTTAAGCGTCTTGGCCGCGCGATTGCATAACACCCACTTGCCCCAATCAGAATACCGCCTGGCGAATTTGCCGCTGTCGAGTCGATGCACGCCGTCGCTGGTATCCGTATTTCCGGAGTAAGCGAAAATTAACACCGAAAAGTCAAAAGAAAAGCTAAAATGGCACACACCCACGTAGATGGCGCAGTTCCAGCGTTTGTTTTCCCCAATAAAGAGGAAAAAAGAGAAAGGGAAAATGGGAGTTCCCGTGAAAGTCAAGAGCCAGCCAGATCAGAACACACCAGATTCCCGAGCCAGTGCCATGATGGCATCAGTGACAGCAGCCACGTCGGGCGGTGCAATCACGACGCGGTGATCGCCATCCCACTCCACGAGACGAGTGGTGCCGGGCTGGCAAAAGTCGGCAAGCAGCCGACGGTGGTTTGCGATGCCCGGGTCCTTGAGCCCGTGGACGTGCAGGGTGGGAATGGTGAGGAGGTGGTCGGTGCCTTGCAGGAAGGAGCCCGTCACCTGGGCAAAGGCGCCCGTGGTGAGCTCGTCGGCGTCGGCCAGCGCCAAGGAGTCGCTGAGACCCGGATGGAGTGCCACCAGGGGCGCGCGTCCGGCCAGCAGCACGCCGAATCTGAAGTTGATCTGGCTGAAAAAGGCGATGGACGGATCGCCGTCGTTGTTGTGGTTGCTGTTGAGCTTCTCGGCGCGGAGCCGCTGGCGCAGCAGCAGGCTGGCGGCAACCTTGGCGCCCTGACTAAAGCCGAGTATGGCGACCCAGTCGCCCGTGGCCCCCAAGGCGCTATCGGCCGCCATGGCGTCCTGGAGGACGCGGTCAATATCGCGGCAGATGGTCTCGGCGCCTGGGTTGGGCTGGTCGACTTGCCACCGCAACCAGCGGCGAAACGGCTGGAGCTCGCCGTATGTGGTCACGATGCCCGGATCGGCAGGCGACAGGTACGGCGCATCCACAAACACGAACCGGAACGAGGCCTCGAGGGCGCGGCACAGGCCGCGGCACTGCAGACGGAACACCTGCGCATTGACGCCCCCACCGTGCAGGCAGAGGATGCGCGGCAAATGCAGGTTCCCATTTTTGTCGTCGCCGCCGTTGGTGGTGATGCCCATGGTTGTGAGCAATCTTGATTGTGAGGGGGGGGTGGGAAGGGCAGAGGGGTTTTGTCTGCAATGCCGCAGATGTTGGGGGCGGCTATCACCGGTTTTTCCGGGGGACGGGGGTGGGTACCGAGCCAAATAGACTTTTTGCAAAGTCGGGCGAGGTCAAGGTTGGAAAGACATACAAAAAAACTAGGTAGTGCTAACGGAATCCGTCAGACGTCGTCGTCGTAGCAGTAGTACGACTGCGTGGTAGGGGCGTGCCCGGTCTGGGCAAGTAGGCTATATAACCAATTTTCAATTTTCCATGGCCGCGTCTCAGGTTACTGTAAGCAGCAAGTAACTTACTAGCGAACAGGCCAACCGAGTATCTAGCGCTGGGGAGATGTGGACACTGTCACCCCACTACTGCAGACGTGCGCCATGGCCTGCAGCTGGGGGCCAAAAGGGATCATCATTTCCGTGAGCGCAGGGAGCAATGATAACGTGGAATAGGAAAAATCGGCCGAGTGATGGGCAAAACCGTCGCAGCTGTCTGCGAGAAAAAGGTTTGACGAGATTCATGGCTTCCTCGGCAGTTACAGGAGTAGTCAAGTTATAGTCGTACTTGTGCAGACTTGGCGAGGCACCCGAGGCACCGCCAAGTAAGCTTAATCGCAACTCGGAATGCCGATCCACCCGTGCCGTCCGGCGCCGGGGGAGGGAAACCTTATTTCGGCAGGCGGTGTGCCAGTGCCGGACACACTATACTGGGCGCTGTTATTGTTGCTTCTTCCCTCTGCATCCGCCTTCTCCCTAGTCCTATTGACTAGGGAGAGGGAGAGGACCAAGGAAAAATAATCGTGCTAGAGTGTGGCTACCGGGCCCTGCATCGCATGTTATCTCTCTTCTGTCGAGGTCAATCCAGCGCATACAGCTCCGGCGTCACTGTCCCGACCAGCATCCGAACAAGCAGAACAAGTCCTAGTGGCGATATCTCGTATTGGCCAATCCTTTAATCTCTTCGACCGGAACTTTATTCAATCGACATGTTCATGGCCAATGCGACCTAGCTATCGCACGCTGCGGTCTGACTGGCCAAACCAGCAGGCCCAGCAAGCGGGGCCCAGTCTCTGCCCCGGAGGTGGGCAAGAGACTGGGCTACCTGGTCGGGCGATCCGCCACTGCTATTTTGAGGAGTTACCGGACTAAATTGACTAAGTTGATGGTGTAGTAAACAGACCCCTCGGAGAGTAGCAGACTAGCTAGTCAGTCAGTTAGTCCTCAGGTTAGTAATCCGCCAAGTGACAGAGTAAACGTCGCAGTCGCACGAGGGATTGTTCGGTCAACCAGTCGCCATGCTGCATAGCCGGCTTTAAGCCCCTTGGGCACTTGGCAACTCTCTCAGGCCGATCGTCCAACACGTTGCTTAGTGACGAATTAACTAATCGTCTCACATGGCAAGCACGTCCCCCATACCTCCACTTGGGTTTCTTCAGCTTCAAACGTCTGCTGTCCCTTCTTGAAGTGCACCTTCCCCAATCCTTCCCTTCTTTCTTTCCTTTTTTTTTTTTAACCCCGGTGTCGTCCCATAACCCCATCCCGATCGCGTGGAAACAACAAGAAACCGCCGATGCGATCGGTTCGCATACACCATGGGGCTGGAAATCTCCCGCGACCACATGCAGGAGACCTGCTTTATCGTCGCAATTGTCGGCGTGGTGCTGGCCATCATCGCCACTGCACTCCGCTTCCTCTCCGTGCGGCTAACGAACCGCAAACCGAGCTGGGATGACTGGTTCAGCGTTCTGGCGACGCTGTTTTTTATTTTCTACGTCATTCCACTGTTGTACTGTGCGTTCTGATTGGAAATCGGTGACACCCTTTCCGGGGGCACTGGGGAGGGGAACGGCTACTGATGACATCTGCAGTGTTGACGGTGATGAACGGCAAGGACGATTGGACTCCGGAGGAGATTGTCCGCATAAAAAAGGTGCATCTGAACAACTGCTTCGATCGGGCTTGGTTAACACAACACAACAGGCCGGGTATTCCATGGGCCCGCAGTTTTGCATGCAGCAGCTCTTCGCCAAACTCAGTATCCTGTGGCTCTACTACCGCCTCTTCAGTGTCAACGAAGCGTTTTTGTACTGCGTCTGGGCCCTCGGCATCATCCAGACGGGCTGGTCCATCGCCACCTACCTGGCGCACTACCTCGAATGCATTCCGACCGCGAAGCTGTGGGATCCGTCGCTCCCCGGCCACTGCATCAGCAGCCCGATCTTTCTGGCCGCGGGTGAGACGCCCAATTCGCTCGTCGATTTCGCCATGATCGGGCTCGCCATCTGGATGGTGCAGTCGTTGCGCATCAAGATGTCGGTCAAAATCAAGCTGTACATTATTTTCGTCATGGGCGGCTTGTACGTTCTCTGCCCCCATCGTCTTTCCTGCCATGTTCCCCCCGCCGTTTGCTGATGGTGATCTTGTAGTGCCGGCATCATCGGTTTCGTCAAGATCGGCTACGGCTTCAGCGCCACGAAAAAGTCCAAGATCGAAGTGATCGATCCGATCTGGGCGACGGTGCAACAGACCTGCAGCGTCATCTGCTGCTGTGCGCCATTCTACAAACCGCTCGTGCCCGACCTGGGCTTCTTCGCCATGCTGCAATCCTTTACCAACACTGTCTTCACCCGCACTCGCAGCACCCGGTCGCGCTCGCATGCCCATCCCACCAAGTCGTCCAGCTCGGATCCCAGCAGCGTGATACCCGGGCCGGGCCGGATGTGGAATCCACCAAACGAGTGGATGGAGCTCGATGGGCGGAGTTCCCGGAAGGGCTCCGCAACGCAGGTATTCACTGCTGTTTGAAGGTTTGGTTCCTATTTATGGCACTTTTATTCTCTTGTTTATTTTTGGGATTTTCTGGTCGTTTTGCTACCCGGAATTGTTCATGTATATACTATAGGATTCACGGGGAGTCTTATGCTGTAATGACTGTAATGATACCAATAGTTCCCGATATTTAAATCTGTCCCCAAAAAGAAAGCCGATATCCGATAAGATAGACCAACTAGAATTCCCTGCTCTCGCCAATCTTGCAAATATCAAAGACGCCCTCCTCTGGAAGGCCGCTCCTGGCCAGCGCCTTCTTGAGCAACTGCGGCGGCTCCAGCACACTCTCTTCGGCTACCGCCCACGTGCCCCAGTGAATGGCCATGGCGCGCTTGCACCGGGTATCCTTGAAGATTTCCACCGAGTCATACGGATTCGAGTGCACGGGGCTGAGCACATGTCGCGGCAGGTAGGCTCCAATCGGGATCAGTCCGAGATCGAAGGGGCCTCGAAACTGGCCGATTTCCTTGAAGGCCGGACACACAGGCAGATGGGCAAAGTCGGGCCCCCAGTCGTCGACGCCCTTGGCCACCAGGGGCACGGCCCGATAGCCCGTGTCGCCGGCAAAGTAGACGGATTTCCCGCCGGAGGACACCGACCAGGAGGCCCAGAGCGTGCTGGCTTTGTCAAACGGGGTGCGCGCGGATGTGTGCTGGCAGGGCAGACAGGAGATTCGTGCGGTGATGGTGCTGCCGCACGGGTGAGGGTGCTGGTCGGCTCCCTGTTTGGTGAGAGTCAGGTCGACGTCTTCCCACCAGTCGAGCTCGACTGTGTTGGCAATGCCACACTGCGAAAACCATCTCTTGAGGCCCTTGGGCACAATAAACTGCACTGCGGGGTTGTGCCTTTGGATCTCTAACACACTAGGCTGAGAGAGATGGTCGTAGTGGGAATGGCTGATGACAACCTGACATGCATATGAGTATCAGGACAGACCCCCAACCCGCTATCAAACTAAATCAGAGCTAGCTTACACAATCGATGATGGGGATATCGGCAATATCGCACGGACGCGGCGTGAACCTCTTATGGCCGAGCCAGGCGAAGGGCGAGCAGCGTTCTTCAAAGACCGGATCAAAGAGAACGCGGATGCCCCCGGGGAACTCGACGTAGTAGCACGCATGGCCCAGCCAGATTGCCCGCAAGGCCGGGGACCCGGTTCTCGAGGAGAGAAACTCGGGTTTGACGACTGCGACAGTCGGCGGCGTGGTATCTGGCCGTTGACTGTTTCCCGACAGAAACTTGTGGCTGAATTGACGTTCCTGTCAACCGCTGCGAGCTCCACTTATACACAAATTTCGGCAATAACACTTACTATATCATCGCCTTGAATATTTCCGGAAAGGTAAAATCATGGGCGCTCTTCCACGGATTCGCAAACCCCTTGGGTTGGCCGTCTGGGCCCCGTGGCCCCCAGTGGCTCTTTTCGCGTGCTGACTCGGGAACATCGCGCAGTGTGCCTGGGGCGCTGATGGTGGCCATGTAGCCTCCATTCTTCGAGCTCATAGCTCGGTATCTGCCGGGTGGTGTCCGGGCACGCGGGCGGTGGCTAGAGAGGAGCGACCGGGGAATATGTCGCATGTGATGCGGATGCTCGTATAATCGGGGCCCTTGGATTTTACCAACCTGTGAGGCAAATCTGTGAGGCCGAGTTGTATCTTCTTTTCAGTCTGCCATTAGAGTCGTGGACTGGTCACGGAGCGAAAATCCATGTTGTTCTTCTCGGAGCATAAACGGCGGCCGACTTGCCGCGTATGGCGCGATCTGCATGTTGGCAAATCAGGATGTTTCCACCTGCATCTTTACTCTGTACAGTTCAAAAGACAGGGTACCTTTCGGTGCCAAGGCTATAAAAAACACGGGAAGATCGCAAACAGTGCTTTGGCTCTTATCAAGGCCATATTCTGGATGCGTTTCTAGCAAGCTAAACTACTAGAGGCCACATTATGGGGACCACTGCTGCAGAAGGGAAACAGGACAGGTAACAAGGGCCGGTAGCACTATAGCTACTTGTTAACAGTGGCTGGTAAATGAAATCACCTAGATATCAACATCATATTTTTGACCTAATGGTTTTTATGTATAACTCTATCACTATATCAACCCTATTCTGTCAAATGCCTAGCACATACGACCATAGGGTGTGGAAAACAGGGCTTCCCGTCCGCTCAGCCGTACTTAAGCCACACGCCGGCTGGTTAGTAGTTGGGTGGGTGACCACCAGCGAATCCCAGCTGTTGTATGTTTTTGTGTTTTTTTTTTAACTGTTTCTTTCACTTGTTATCAAATATATCTTTTTTCTTGGGAGGAATTCATTTGTTTCCTTTATTTTTCTGCTGTTCTGGTGCATAAGAGGCATCTTTCTAAAGTGCCTGGCGAAAAACTGCAGAGCAGCTTGGACACCGCATCGAGATATGACCAACAATGACCAATGGTATACGACACCTTCAAAAGGAAAGAAGAGATCAAAGTGCCAACTAATGGATGCAAGTTGTTTGGGCTTAAGGCGATCTGTAGTGCAGAGGCAAATTGGCAATAATCATACATTTCTATCTGTACGTAAAAGCATACACTTATTATATAAGAAAGCGGAACCAGTTGGTTAAACAAGGTTCTTTTCCGGGTGATCAAACTTATCCTGAACGAGTCAAACCCAAATAAGCTCATTGATTGCCTTGATTAAAGTGCAGAGTTTCGTTAAATGATCGATCAAAGGAATGTCAATTGTTTTCTGGCCTGTACATATCATTGTACTGTACTTCTTCTCCACGGAACCAACCGGTTGTGACTGATCAACTTTGTCTGCTGGTTTCCACCCAGCGTCAGTCGCTCAACCACACAGTCCAATAATTTCTTGTGCCATACCAATTCCCTAAACGACAAGAAATGTGCCACGTCACGTATCATGGATGCACGCTTGACAAGATTCCTCCTCGGGGTGTACAAAATCCAAATGTTGTCGAGGCTAGTATATAAGACAAATAGTGCCGTTGGATCGGCCGGTGGGGCGCCGCGCCTCCCGCTCCGTGGCCCGTGGTCGATAGTTAATATCGCCAAGTCCGAGAACATCAGGGAGCAATCCATCTCCCATAATTTCAGCTCTATGAACTGTTGACAAAGTAAAGATTGCTTCTTTTCTCTGATAACTGTCCCTGTTTCCATACTTGACAGCTTCAATACAGCCTCTCATTTCCCTGCACGTCACTTGCACTCGCACCAAGATGGCCGACGACACGCCTCTGCTGGACAAAGCCTGGCGAACCCCCCTGCGTATGCTCCCCAGCCACCTGTGATGGTTGTTCTGGTAAATGCCGGATCCAACTAATCAACCAGCTCCTAGCGACCTTTACCTTTGCCAAGGACACCCTCTACGGACAACGGCCCCATGTCGTCGCCCATCGAGGCTACAAGGCCACGTTCCCGGAAAACACCATGGGCGCCTTTCGGGACGCTGTCGATCTTGGCGTCGATGCACTCGAGGTCGATCTTCACATGACCAAGGACCGCGTGGTGGTGCTTTCCCACGTATGATTTCACCGCAATGATCTTGTAGAGGGAAGACCAGCGAAAAGAAAGGCTCATTTCAGTACAGGACCCGACCCTGCAGCGTTGTTTTGGCAAGAATGACAAGATTGCGGACTGCAACTGGGACTATCTCCAGACGGTGCGCACGCTGAACCAGTCACAGCCTATGCCGCGCCTGAAGGATCTGTTGGAGTATCTTGACTCCCCCAGTTTGGAGCATATCTGGGTCTTGCTGGACATCAAGCTGCTGCTGCCCAGCCTGACCGACGTCATGCTGGGCACCAAAGCTGCAAAGCAGCATGATGATTATGCCGATGCCCTTTTCCGCTCAATCGCGGAGACTCTGGCCGCCGTTAAGCCGTCTTCACGGCCATGGCACGAGCGTGTGCTGCTAGGATGCTGGGCGGTACGGGTTTGATCTCCGGTACGGTACGGCAAAAGCTGATATGATTCAGGCCAAATACCTCCCTCTCTGCACCAAATACCTCCCCGAGTACCCCATTACGCACATCGGATTCAGCGTAAACTACGCCCGCCAATTCCTCAAGGTCCCCCGTGTCGGCCTCAACTTGTTCCAGGCACTCATCGTCGGACCCCGAGGAAGTGCCCTGCTTCGGGAGGTCAAGCGGCATATGCCCGATCGCACCCTGCTCTTTTGGACGGTCAATGAAGAGTCCTGGATGAAATGGAGCATTCGGCAAGGCGTCGATGGGGTCATCACCGACTCTCCCGATAAACTTCTCCGGGTGCTGGAAGACTACGACAAAGACGAGAAGCTACGCCATTCGTGGCAGTCCTGGAAAACCATTCTTCAGATGCACTGGCGCAAACTCCAATTCGGCCTGTCATTCAGAATCAGGCATGGCTTCTGGGTCGATGTGCAAAAAGTCAAGCAGAATTTGGAGGGCCGAAATCGCGGCAGCCTCCAGTGACAGAATCTCTTTATGGCATTTGATACGAACTAAGAAAAAGTAAAACCCATCTTCTGGACTAAATGAATGAAGAATAACAACGAAAAGTAGTCACTACCAGTAGTCATCAACTACATGATCGGGCCAAGCTTCCAACCCCACAGCGACATGGCACCGGCATCAGATGCACCTAATGGCCTGGATTCGCTAGTCCATTATTATCAGTGTCCGCGCGGATCCTCGACGGTTCTTCCGGAGAATTCACATACGAGTCGGGCCGGTTGTTCTCCTCATTCGTCTTGGCTGCGTTGTACTTCTTAAACGCCTCTTCTACCAGCAAGCCGACTTCTTTCCTGTTCCGACCAATGATCCCCACGCTCAGCAACGCCTCCGTCTCTTCAATCCAGTCCTGGATCTTGCGAAACCCAATTTGATCCTTCTTGATACGGTCTGGCAAGCCTTGTCCACTGATAAGCGCAAGCATCCCTGCAATCACCGTATTGAGCGCGCCCAGGAACGTGATGATGCCCGTATGCTCGCTCGCCAGCGGGCCCAGCGCCGTCAGCGCCGCACCAACAATGATCTGACCGAAATGGCAGAGTAACGTGAACGTACTCAGGATGCAAAACTGTCGTGCCTTGGTCGCTTTGGCCGAGATCACCGCGCGATAGATCCCCACAGCCTGTTTGCGGCCTTCTTCCATCGTCCCGGGATCGGTTGCCGCCAAATGATAGTTGATGCCCACCGCGCGCCGGAAGATGATCAGACGTTCATCGTCGTCTTCACGAGGAGGCAATCCCGCTGGTGATGGCCAGGTAGGATGCGCTGGCTTTTGCGATGCTTGATTTGCTGGCTGTGCAGCATTCTGCGAGCCTGGTTGCAATGGCGTGGTAACGTTGATCGGGGGCCCAATCGGTGTCGCTCGATTCCCTTGCGCTGGAGCAGACAGTATCGGTGCTGGCTGTTCCTTGCTGGGCCTCGAGCTTCTGTCGCCGTCTCGGTCTGATTTGGACAGCAAAGGCGACGACTCTGTCTGGCGATCTTCCTCCTCTTCTTCCTCGTGATATGTGTAATTTGCCGGACCCGACATAGTCTAAATGCAGTCTAACAACGCCAAAACGAGAGAGACAAAAAGTATATACAGACTGAGATCCAAACCAAAACAAAATGAAAAGAGGAAATAAAGAAAGATTATCTAGCAATAGTACCTACTCGCGGAAAAAGCATTGTACAAGTATACAATCCGCTCAGCTCAGTCCGGCTGACCGTGTCAGCTTGGGATGTCGGCCTCGTGATTGGCGCTGGTTTGGCGTCAATCACATTCGTCGGCGCAAACTCATGCACGCGACACCAGATGGCGCAAGAATAGCACACATTATTGGTGACACAAAGCTTCGCGCTGGTAAGTTGCAAAGCTGAAAGAAAACGCGGCCTGCGTCGCACAGATCTACATGGCTAGATGCGCACCGCACATTAGAACACAGCCCGAGCCCTAAGTCGTTGTCTCGGCCCGGTGTATGGATGGACACCGACCATTCCAAGCACCTGCAATCGACTTTTAGGTGGCTCAAAATGTGAATTTAGGTCAATAAGTTTTTTACAGCTCTGTATAGTTACTGCTTCCGTCCAACCCCAAATCGTGCTGCTGCAGGGCGTCCTGCACAAGAAACTGCTCCAGGTCGAACTCTCTCAGGCTGGGCATGTTGGAGATGAGATCTTCAAGCCAGGAAAACTCGACCGAATCTGTAGCCGGCTGCAGGGACCCGTTTGCACAGTCAAACGGCATTGTCGACTGGTATGCTACAGCGGGCGCTGTCGAGTGCATTCCCAACACGTTGCGCAAGGTTCGCGCGTCTTCTTCTTTGCGTCGCTGATGCAGCAGCACCAACAGATAGGCCGTGTTGTATGCTTCGCGTGTGACGCTGCTGTTCCATGCATTCGTCACCTCCTGGAGCACGTTCATTGCGTTCGGGAGCAAGGCGAGCGACGCCCGGCTGTCGATGGCAAGCAGCAGACAGACGACCTGAAACGGCACATTCGCGGAATGATGCCACGGGCTGTTGCTGGACACCATTTCTTGGGCTGCCCGTAAGCCCCTTGTCGCCACTTCCAGGATCCGGTCCATGTGCAGACTGATCATGTTGGACTTCTCGGCCCGCAGCCGCCGGTAGATGCAAAGCATGAGATTGACCTGCGCCATAACCACGGGTGGGACCCCGGACTCGCTGTCTAGCACGCGCATCATGTCTTGCTCCAACTCTTCGACCGATCTGGTCTTGTTCGGGTGTAGGGCCTCCGTCAGGGGGATAAACCCCAGCAGCTGGGACGTGTAGTCGCCCGCCCGGGGGGAAACTGGCTTGGTGGATGCTCCCGGAAGAGTGATCTTGGTCCGGCCGAGGTCGTACGAGGCCCAGATGTTGAGGTGCTGGGCCATTCCCCAGAGCCGCCGGCGTATGTCGACATCGATCACCTCGGACGACGCGTCAAACACCGTATCGGAAGGCGATTCCAGATGGATGCTTGCAGACTCGATAACATGCATCATCGAGCAGCTCGCTAGCCAAGTGATATGAGGCAACGAGGTCATTCGCAGGTACGCGACGCGCAGAACCCAGCCGGTCACTATATCAATCGATGGCGGCGTCACCAACGAACCTTCCTCCAGCAGTGTTCTGGCAGTTTCCACCAGATCAGGCTCAAACACCGGAGGCACTCTCTGACTGAAGTGCAGTCCAAGAGCAGCCACACCGCACAGGACACAATCGTATGGGTCTGGCAGTGATGGGGTTTGCCACCTGAAGCTTAAGCGCTCGAAGAACACATCATAGTCAATGAAGGAATATACAATGGCAACCTTTTCAAAGTAGATCGAGGCTAGACTCCTCATCTGCGCCTGAGATAATATCGTCGTCACCCGCCGCACCGTGCCCGGTTGACAACCTGCTAGCCGCTCCCCAGCGTTCCAGGCAAATAGATGCAGCCGCGGTGCATTATATGGGTCGATTTTCAGGCCAAGTCTCCTCACAAAAGCAGCCCCCGAGTTAGCTTCGAGGGACTGTATGTGGGCCTGGGCCCGAGAAGTAGCCGCAGATGGAGCCGAATATGTTTTATCGCTTTGGTTGCCATTTTCTTCCCCTTCTCGCTCAGGAGGAGGAGCGGCGACAACAGTGCCAGCTGATCGCACCGGCTCGTCGCTGCCACGAGGGACTGCAAGGTGGGAATCCTGCATTCGAATTGGCACTGAAGCAGTAGCACACTTGGCCTTTGACTTGAACGGTGCATAATAGCAGTCATATTCAAACTCCACACACGTGTGACATGGCTGTCGGCTATCACACTTGCGCTTGCGCAGCCGACATGGCTCGCAAGCCACTCTGGCCCGACGCCGCTTACGCGGGGGTCCATCTATGCCAGTTGAAGGTAACGAATAAGGCTGGTCCATCAGTTATTCTCTCGCATCCATGTATCTCTGGAGCATATCTGTTTTGGCTGTCGTGGTGTGAACATGTCGGGATTTTCGGTAATGGCGGGAATCGCGGGGTGTCTGTACCAGGACTCACCCTCCCGTTGAATTGCATATAGTGGCGCGAAAGTCCGCAGTGCAGTACGACGTATTGAGCAGAAGAGTCACCTCCCCAGCTTGTTCTTTTCTTGTAGCGAGATTTCTTCCTATTTTTATTATTATTATTATTATTTTTACTATTTACTCTCTGCAGACACTGTTTGACCTGATTTTCTGCTTTCAAGAATTCCATGTGCCTACAGATCACATGAAACTGCTTTCTTACACGCCGGCATTAACGGGAAGAACGGGAAAAGCGGGTAGTCCGAGGTGAGAACTAAAAGCGAATTCATCTTATTAACGACAACCTCACCCATTGAAAGATGAAAGATGAATCTTACGCTGTCGATTCCTCTTTGATATCTCACGAGATGAATGTACTGAGAGTTTTGTTTCTGTTATATCTAGACTGAGATCACATTGGTTGCGATTGATTCTCGGGGAATATTGCAACTATACATTACCACGATGCAATCAAGTGCAGAGTCAGACCATGATAAAGAGGACCAGACTCTAGGAAGTATAAAACGTCGCACGCCTCCAGATGGCGGGGCCAAGGCCTGGGTACACGTCTTTTTCTGTCATATGGTTTTCTTCAACACTTGGGGAGTCGCCAATAGTTATGGCGTGTTCCAGCAGTACTACACGCAAACGCTCGGCCATTCGCCCAGTGACCTTGGCTGGATTGGCGGCGTCCAGGTGTTTCTGCTTTTTGGCGTGGGCGTTGTGTCTGGACGGGCCAGTGATGCTGGTTACTTCCGCCACTGTTTCGTCGCCGGTGTCATCCTGCAGGTTCTCGGCATGTGTTTGACCTCCTTATGCACCCGATACTACCAGATCTTTCTGAGCCAAGCTGTCTGCGTTGGACTAGGCAACGGCCTGCTGTTCACGCCGGGGTTGTCGGTCATGAGCTCTTACTTTCAGAAGAAACGCTCCTTTGCTGTCGGCCTATCTGCCGCGGGTGCGGCCACTGGGGGCATGGTATACCCGGCCACCGTGAATGCATTGCTCTATCACTCATCCGTCGGATTCCCCTGGACAATGCGTACGCTGGGGCTCATCATGCTCGTCACGCATATTCCGTCTATCGTCGGCTATCGTCCCTACCTCCCACCGCGCTCCGTCGGCCCTCTCGTTGAATGGCAGGCGTTTCGCGAGAAGCCGTTTGTGTTCTTCGTGGCCAGCATGTTCTTCAATTTCTGGGGCCTATACTTTGCATTCTTCTTCCTAGGCATCTTCGCCCGCCAGTCGATCCATTTGGCTGATTCCCTAAACCTGCTCATCGTGCTAAACGGCGTCGGCGTCCTCGGCCGGACACTCCCGAATTTCATCGGTGAGCGGTTCGTCGGCATGGTGAACACGAGCATCATCATATCTCTCGTCTCTGCATTGTGTATATACTGTTGGGCTGCAATACACACTTCGACAGGGCTCTATGTCTGGGCAGTCATTTACGGGATCGTCGCCGGTGGTGCACAGGCGCTTTTTCCTGCCATGGCCACTCGCCAAACACATGAGCTCGACAAGGTCGGCACCAGAACGGGTATGGTCCTGAGTATTGTGAGCATAGCTTGCTTGACTGCTCCGGCGATCCAAGGTGCGCTAATTGAGCGCGATGGGGGAGAGTATCTGGCCGCGCAGCTCTTTTCAGCGAGTTCGATCATCGTCGGTGCCGGGTTCCTGGTGTTGAGTCGATGGAGCAGGGTGGGGATGAAGCTGAAAGTAAAGATTTGACTTGTTTTAGACGGAGTTTGGTTTTGCACGATAGCCATGACATACACACCCACACATGTATCATTATATAAAAGCGCAATATATTTGTTTTGGTTATTTGCCGCTCCCTTCTACCAAAAGACATCCACATGGAAAGTTCAGGCCAAGCATATTCCCCGACTAGGGCTCCCTGCGTTGAGTTGTTGGTGGTGACTTCAAGCTCTATGTAGGACACAGCCGGCCGGATGCTTCTTTTTGGCCCGTCGTGATATTGCACGGAGTAGCCAATATTGGCGCAAAGTGGTAGACTTGTAGCAACCTACCAGTAAGTACCAAGATAATGCAATAAAAACACAACTCACTCATACAGCATATTAAGCAGCCCGTGGGAAGGTAATGCTTTCCTTCGCTAGTCCTAATCCAACCGCAGCATAAACCAACGGACGGACGAGTGCTATCATCAGGCCAACCACTGATCAAACATCATCCTGAAATCGACCGTTTCGAGCAAACTCTCATTTCCAATAAAATTCATGATATTCTCATTCTCGTTCCACCCCGAAACCACCGGCATCTCGGGATTGGGTTTGCCCGCAGTCGCTTTATCATCGTGATCAACCTTCAGGCGTGACTCGAGGATTTCATCGATCATGCTCGAGAATACTTTGGAGGCACGGCTGAAGAGCACATAATTGCCATTACCAGGCCGTTCCATGGACTCGATGTGGGAGATGAACACGCTCAGATTGCGGATCAGCTCGGCGCGAGACCCAGTGTATTCGAATGATGTGCCGTGTCGGGCTTCCGATTGAAGGGCCCTGATTAGCACGCTGGCGGCGGGGAAGCCATATAAAAGAATCTATGGACTTGTCAACCTTAAAGTGTATGAAGACTTGGAAAAAATTCACGTACGACCCATGCCAAGTCTCGATGTATATGGCGCATATGCTCGCGCTGTGTGCCTAGGAAAAGTACAGTTGAGAGCATGTGAGAGCTGACAGAAAGCAGATCGGCATTTGGCGCTTGGTATTTGCCCACAAGAAGCTTTTGAACCAGCAGGTCGTTGTCCAGATACGCGAGATAAGCCGTCACCAGCATCAGGGATATCGCTACAGGGGCCCCGTCATCCCAGACAAAAGGCACAAAGCGTAGGTGAGCAGGATATGATTCCCACTTTTCCTTGCAACGCCGTGAAATGTCCCTGTTGCAGTCGGTTAGGATCAACTTTGCCCCCCCCCCCCCCCCTTTTTTTTTTTTTTTTTTTTTTTTTTNTTAGTTGAGCAGCACCTTGGGGGCTAGGAGCTCTGACGGCCATTTCGAGAATTTCTTCTCGGAATGTTGCATTGCAATAGCGAGCTCGGATCCAGTTGGAGGTCCGATATACGGGTTCTACGCTCCAACCATGCTCATCGAGATTTTCACATGCCTGGTCAAAGGCATCGTTTGAGCCACCATATGCATCGTCACTGATACCGAGTGGAATGCCACAGTCCGAGTACTTGTAAGACAACCGCGGCGGCCGATCCAAAGATGTCGAAATGTGCTTATCCAACCGATAAGAAGAGGCAAAGAGGCGCTTTCGAGTCTCTGCCAGGAATCTTGGAAGGCCGGCCGATGGCTTCACTTCTCTGTGGGCACCAAGGGTAAAGATATGCGTGGCGAGGTCTCCCATCCGGCTCCATTTCGCTTCACCTGTACAGTTTTTAGGAATAGGAAAAGAGAAAACCAAGAGCAAATAACCATAGTAGAACTAGGATTCAGGGATAGTCACCCACTTGAGTCACCGTGGATCATGCTCGATAAAAGCATGTTTTCGTACACCAGCCAAACGAGCAGATCGTTAATGGGGGTCAGCATTTTACACACTTGTAAGGTTATATCACTAGCAAGGAGCATCTTTTGGGCAAACCGTGCCCGGCCGCGAGGCTCATCATAGTTGGAGAATAATCCAGATCCTAATCCGAAATGGGTGCTTCGCCCCGCTATCGAGAACATGATTCCTAAGATTTCTAAGCGAATGTTGTCACCAGTATACAGCTTATGAAAGTCACAGCCTTCAGTCGATGGAGGAACGCGGAATGACTTTGCAGTATTCTCGACAATCTTCAACGCCAGTCGCTGGACTTGACTGTCTGATCCTTTCTTTGTAAGATATTCCTCGGCAAGATGGCGGATGGGTTTAAAGGCATTACACACAAATGGACTCGGGATCATCGCAGCCTGGCTCATCTCGTAAAACTCCCAGGCCAAGATCTCCAGTATGGAGTAGTCCTCTAAGAGAACAAGGACTTTCAGGATTTTGTTGAACCAGTACGGCGACAAATGCCTAGAGCCGCCGCCGTCTTTGGCAGACCAGTCATCGGCCAAGTCGCCCGCGGATTCATTAGCATTGAAGAACTCTGCTACGAAACTCGTAGGGCCGAGGTAGCCCATACGCAAAGGGATCGATGTCTCCGGGATCTGATACGACTGCAACTCAGCATCACGCGGCGATGGTTCAGCAAACCGATCTGTCCTCGGGCTCCTGTCGGTCAGTGGGGATGGCAAGGGAAGCTTGGGCCGGGTCAAGGGTGCGGGATGGTAGAAACATGTATTGGCAATCCGACGCTGTTTACATCGTGTGCAGACCGGTAGTTTGTGGTCACAGCGGACTTTATCCTGTCGACATGGCTCGCAACTTGCTGGCTTGCCATTACGACGGCGTGAGCTCCTGCGAGCAGTCAGACTGGTTGTGCACATATGTACCATTTACCTTGGCTTACATATCCAATATCGAAATTGTTCAAGAAGGATCTGGTTCGACAAGAAGATTTAACAGTTGCTATTGGTCGTAGAATTCTCCGGGATATCTGGTTTGACACTGCGGGGTTCAACGGTGCTACGCCGAAACTCCACCGAATGCTCGTGACTTGCAGACAGAAAGGTCAAAGTTGAGGAGGCGAATATTGCAAATATGAAAGTGGGTAACAACCTTCTGTTTTTCCAAAGCAGTAGCCACTTCACCATTTGCACAAGGCTTGATTTTCTGTGTTCAGCTGTCGGAGTTGGAATGCCGAAATTGTAAGGCGCTATTCGGCATTGCTCCGGCGCCAACTCCGGCAATCTATGGGAGGTTCGGAGTGATAGGAGGCTGTAGATAAGTCATTCCTACAATTATTAGGCAGCAGATTTCTCTTTGTGTGCTGTGTTCTTCTCCTCCCAGGTTTAATCTTGAGAAATTCTCTTAGAATCATTCTCGAGCACCAGCTTACCGTACGCCGGGGAAATATATATATATATATATATAAAACTCCAGGCAGTTACAGAGAACAGCCAGAGGCGTACCGGCAAACCTGTCCTGTAGGTTGTATGCAGTACAAATAGTTAGCCATGCCAGGAGCAATGAGTACATGATGGCTTGTTATGTTAGGCAACCTGCTGGAGACAACCTTCTAATCCAATCACCAATGTTGCATCTTTACAACTAGCAAGGTGAGCACGGGGGCATCAGCTCCCTCGAGGGGCACTCGGACCTGTCAGCCAACTGTCAGCGAGGCTCCTACGAGTGCAACTTTGTAAGCAAGACGAAATGAAGAGTGACGCCACAGCAGCCAAATTAGGAAGAGCGTGAAGAAAAGGAAAGGGGAGAGAGAGTGGGCCAGCACAGCCACTCCACAGGAGCCACAGGCAACCCCACAGTGGGTGGAAGCAACAAGCAACGGCTGCAGGCAGGCGCGATGGTTATCAAAACCTGACGATATCTCTCTTGGTCGTACGATTCTCCCAAGTACTTGGTCGTGCCGACGACGCAGGAGTTTGGTTTCTGTTAACCATGGACGCAAAGCTGCGTACTCTGTCCTGGAACTGCGCTTGGACTCGACTCGATTCGACCGGTGGATAAGGGGCCGGGGCTTGCCGGATCAAACGATGTCTCTTCGATCCCGGCCGCCGCGTACAGAGAATCTAAGACACGACCGAGTAGTGCCACGGGATCCGCCTAGTTCCCTGATAATGATCGAACGCAACCAGGACAAGAGTACCGTGTATTCTAGACCGATTGAGTATTTCCCCCCGGAGAACGCCCAGGCAAGGGGCGACTCACGTGACTGGTCCAGACAACGACGAGAAGCCCAACAGTCCGAGTCTAGACTTTGCATGCTCGGGACCAGGAGGGCGGAAACACTGGACCTGATCGGTCCCTGGATTGCCTGATCCCCGGTCCATGGTCTCGATTCACTTTTTCGCCCACTCTGCAGAGATTTTTCGTTGCAGCCGGTGTATACGATATTGTCGCAAGGGCCTAACATCGAGGAAACCCCAGAATTTCCCGACTTTGCAGGTGAACAAGTGAAACACTCGGGGATTGTCAAGTTTTAGTCACAGTGGCCAAAGCAAATCCGCTTTTCCTCTTGTGATTTAGCAGCAATATCTCACCCAATTAGCATCTGCCATGCATAGATGACGTTGTAAGCGGACCCACGAGATCCACCGGGGCGCAGATGGATAGCGCTGATTCGCGCATGTCTCGTGGCCCCTGGTCCCTGTGGGGCTGGATCCACCATCCGCCAAGACCCTTCGAAGCCCGCCCGACGTCGCCTTGTTTGGCTCAGTTCGTACGGTTCCAAACCTTTTCATCTCTCGTTCCAACCACTGCTTCTTTCCTTTGCCTCGTTCTTTTGACCAATTCTGCCCATTCCTTTTTCTTTTTTGTCTCTCGTTTCCTCCGGCCAACTTCTTCTGATTTCTCGACACTCGCTACGTTCGAATTTTCATCCCACTATTCACCATGCAGCTTACCCACGCGCTCGCGTTTGCGCTGTCCTTATCGCCCGCTGCCGCCGTTACCAAGGGCTTCAACTACGGCAATGCTCATGGCGACGGCTCCTGGAAATCGCAGGAGGATTTCGCTAATGAGTTCAAGGCCGCCAAGTCCCTGGCGGGTGCCAGTGACTTCAACAGCGCTCGTCTCTACACCATGATCGTGAGTATTCTCTTGTCTAGATTGATGAGTGTCACCAAGGAGACTGATAGAGTGGCCTACAGCAAGGTGGAACTCCCAACACGCCAATCTCTGCCATTCCCGCTGCCATCAAGGAGAAGACTACGTTGCTCCTTGGCCTCTGGGCCTCTGGCGATACCTTTGACGACGAGATCACTGCGCTGAAGAATGCCATCTCCACTTACGGCGATGACTTCACCAAGCTGGTCGTCGGTATCTCTGTCGGCAGTGAGGACCTCTACCGTGACTCGCCTATGGGCATTGCTGCCGAAGCCGGCATTGGCAAGGGCCCGGACACCATCCTCGAGTACATCAAGACCGTCCGCAAGACTATCGACGGAACCCCCTTGAGCGACGCCCCCATCGGCCACGTCGACACGTGGACTGCTTGGGCCAACAACACCAACCAGCCCGTCATTGATGCCTGCGACTGGCTCGGTATCGATGCCTACCCCTACTTCCAGAACACCGATGACAATGGTGTTGAGAACGGCAAAGCGCTGCTCAAGGAGGCCATCAACAACGTCAAGCAGAATGCGGGGGACAAGCCCATCTGGATCACCGAGACCGGTTGGCCCGTCAGTGGCAAGACTGAAAACAAGGGTGTTCCCTCGACCAAGAACGCCAAGGCCTACTGGGACGACGTTGGCTGCAACTTCCTGTTCGACAACTTCAACACCTGGTGGTACATCCTGATGGACGCCGATGGCTCTACCCCCAACCCTAGCTTCGGTCTCGTTGGCAACTCGTTGAACAATCAGCCTCTGTACGACCTGTCTTGCAAGGGTGTCAAGGACAGCAGCACCTCTTCTCCGACCCCGACCGGCACTCCCAGTGGCGGTTCGACTCTCACCACGAGCCCCGGTGCTACTGGCAGCCCAACTCTTGGATCCAACGGTGGCGCCGGCGGTGCTGATGTCACTCCCGGTGCTACTCCTAGCCCGACTCCTGGTGCTGGCACCCCAGGTACCCCAGGAGCTACTCCTTCTCCCACCGCCAGCACTGTCCCGACCGGCGCGGCCAGCAGCGTTTCCACCTCGGCTGCCGGCATTTTCGCCGCCCTGTTTGCCTTTGTTGTTGCTTTTTAAAGCTATCTGGCTATGTGACTGGGTCTGAGTGGACATGTACGAAAAGGTGTTTGTAACTGCAGGCTTTGTTTTGATTTTGGACCCTTTGCTCTTTTCATATTCGACTTATAGACAGGTTGTACATGCACGTTCCTATCAAATCAGATAAATCAAGAATTTAATTGTCGTTCAAAATAATATATATTTATATATATATATGAAAAATTAAAAATAGACTTGGCCCGTACATGGATGTAAAAATATAAAATGATCCAATAGGTGACTGGTTCGGTATTGAAAAGTATGTGTAGTCGTACGTCAGCAAGTACATACTATGATAATTGAATCTCAACTAGCTTTTTATGTTGACCTTTTCAAGCTATCAGCAGGCAAAAAATCTAAATGTGCTTTGATTTTTGTCTTTCATAGCAGCAGGGCACGCAGCAGGGCACTTTATAGCTATTGTTAATGCACGTATCAATATACATTTGGCGCACGAATGCTAATCACCTACCGGCCGTTCTAGCGGCAGACTCTTCACCACATTCCCAATTTTCAGCTTGACGCTGCTAAAGTCTATCTTCAACGATTCTAATGGCCCCAAGTTCACACTTGATAGCCGAGTCTGGTCATTCCCGCTGGGTGCGTTCAAGGACCAAGCGAGCGAGATATGAAACCGGTCCGAGTAGTCCTTGCGTGTACTGTGTTCCACCCCCTCAGGTGCATAGAGAGGTAGCTGTCCGAAGAGACTTAGGGTTTGATTGGATATTCGAAGTAATGTATTGAGTTCGTTGTGTTGAGGTTTTCGGACTCTCATGACGAGGAACCATCGCGTGTTCTCGGTATTTGAGACCCAGTCTAGACTTTGTGGAATGGCATCGAAGCTGTGTATAATCTTAGCATCTTATTTTTGGAAGTAAAAAAAAAAAAAAAAAGGGGGACGGAAGGGGGAGTACGCTGTGACGGTGGACACCTGCAATGCGCGCTCAAATGCATCGGTGAATGGCTGCTTCTGATCCGTCGCCAGTACAACCGGCCGCGAAAGCGAGATGTGCAATGGTAGCTGGACGCCCAGGTCGCTATGTAGCAAACTCTGGGTCCTTTCATTTCCGCATTTGGACACAATGTCACTTAATATGTCTAGTTCATGGCGCTGCGGATACCCTTGGGGTTGCTAGTTAGTTTCTACAAATCAAGAATAAATAGTAAAAAAAAAAATTTTTTTTCTTCTCGTATCCCAACAGTACGCACATTCAAGGTATATGTGGGTGGGCCAGTTCCCCTCAATATGAGGAATCACCCGTTTTCGACCACCATGCAGACTGGGGTCATCTCGCACGCTGATGCGTGTGCTGGAGGCGTATAGGTCATGGAAGCCCGTGGGCAGCGGAGGCAGCTCGGATGCTGGGTTGCTGTCACCCCGCCTTTGCTTTTTCCGTGGCCGAGTGCCTTGAGTCGCCTCGTCTGCAGTATCCATGTCTGAATCAGAGTCCGAGTAGTTGACGAGTGCCATGCCAATTGCTGCTCTTTGTTTCGTAGCCAGTTGCGGCGACGTTGTCTTGTAGTGGACCGGCGATGCTGGATCGGGCTAGTCGGTGCCAAGACATCGTTCAATGGCTTCGATCTGTATGCATGTAGCATTAGGGTCTGGGCTTTCATGTAGTATTTTGTACGGATGCTAAGTCAGTGAATGACACCGTATGGCAGAAAGCAAAGGAAAGACTTTTTGGGTGTCCGAGTCAGACTCGGATTCCACACTAGATAAAGAGTCTCTTGCTTGGACCGATGGCTTGCTGGGTGGCGTATAACATCAAATGGGATAAGCTATACGTGATGATGGGTGATGATCAGGCAGCAATCAGGAAACAGAGACAACAGGCATCATTTGTAGGATACAATGCCTATACAACAGCAGCTCTAATATGGAAATCCTCTATAGTCACTGCTACACAATTCTGTAGACAAAGGATGCCTCAGGCCGCAGGGCTAGAACCCCAGGCTTGGCATGGAGCGCTCCAGCCAGTCACAGCCCGGACTCTCCGGCCGGTTGCGGCAGCCCTAGTCCCGAAGTGGTGAATAGCGGGGCGCAGTGATATCACCTGCAGACGCATCAGGCATCCACGTCATGCACAGAAGGAAAGTGCCGGAAGAGAAGCCTCGTGATTTTTTTTTCCTTGGAAGTCAGAAAGCCCTACATATTTGTGGCTGTCTTCCTCCCCTTAGAAGATATCGGAAACGTCTGGGCTTCATCCAGTCAATTTCCAACGCAGAGAACAAGCTGAGCAAGTTACGCACATCAGATATGGACGGCCCCGTCCCTCACGCATTTCCCGAAGAGAGAAACCCGTTCCGGAATCAAGGGAACAGCCTTGGCTCATCGCTTGAACGGCATCGGTCCAACTCATCCCCAGCCTCGTCCATTGAGCAGAGCCGGAATGCGTTTCGCGCGTCGGTGAGGCAGCAGCAATCCATGCAGCGTCGAAGAACGCAAGGGCATCAGCAGCAGCGTCGCCAGGGCGGTGGTCGATTGGGCTTTCGCAAGAACCGCGTCAACCCAGACATCATCGATCAGCTGGACAATGTCTCGATCTTGCAGTACCATCATGAGGGCCCGTACGACGCCGTGTATCCGGAACGCAATGTCTATGACCACCGCAGCCCGCTCGCGGCAGTCAAGGACTCGAATGAAGAAGCGCTAAAGGCGACTCCAATGTACAAGATCATGGACAGCGTGTATCGCCATCGCCCGCTGGACGGGGTGGCCTATTATCCGCCAGGAACGACTGACCCGGAGGGCCAGACGTATACATATACGGAGGGGGACAACATGATGGCCGAGACGCATGGGAGGTTTCCCCGAGAACCTGGCGTGGTGAGTTGTTTCCCTCTCCGTTGACATCAAAGCGGGGCACGGCTAATGGTGAACCTAGAAATTCACGGACGAAGATTTCAAAAACGATCCGTTCTATCAGGATGGCAATCAGCGCCCACCTCGACGGATGGGCAGTCTGCGCAAGGCATTGTCGACTTTGAAAAGTCGTTCCCGCAAGAACACGGCTTGAATGTGCTATTGTATAGCTTGTTGATCACGGCACCGCTTATCATTGTATATTTAGTTTGGGTATAGACGGGTTCTTATAGAGGGCGAAGATTGTAGAGATGACCAGTACGCCGACTTTTTCTTCTCTCTGCTTGACTTGCGACCTGCGTTTTCGCTGGGACGCAACGGGTTTGACACTTGGTTATATTGGTCAGGAGTGTGGTATGGGCTGGTCATGTCACGGGATTGAAGGCAGTTTACTATCGTCAGTGACTGTATCGTACTTTGTGTACTGTATTACTATTTATATCGGAAATACATCGCTAATTGACTCTGCACCTTCTGACTCGCAACCCCAAGTATGATGGTCCGAAATTCTCCACTGATCTACCATAACCCGCGAGCTGCGACGTCGGTAATGTACTGTGACACCGCCACTCTTGCCTGCATGATTACTTTTGCTGATGCGAGTCTTCTTTATTGAATTTGATCTATTCGTGATTGAGAGGCAAAATGAGCACGTTGCAGTTGGCCTCCTGAGATCGACTATGGGCTATCGGAGTGGACATGGAGTCGGTTTTGGCTGTTTCATGCTAAGTGGTAGCTTGACGATCCTGTTTGCGCAGGTTCCACTCTCTTTATATAGAAGTTGAGCCGAGTGGTTTACTAGCATAATGTTGTACGGGAATGTGTTGTTAATCTGGTCCGCAAGTATCACAGCCGACATGACCACATAGCACTGACTATATGGCAGTATCGACAGTTTTCTGGCCGTATTACACCCGCGGAGGGTGACGGTTTTGTACGTGTAATTTTGCTCGGTGGTTTGGTTGTGAATAGTGGAATTTCTCATTGTTGCGTAATCTTTGAATGTTGCGTTGCGAATACTGGACGTGTTTTGAGTCCGACTGTCAAAACCATTATATAGTAAAAAGCTCATGTAGTTGCCAACAGAAATTAGGCAGGAATTGAACTCGGGCTGGCGGCACGGGACTATCGTATTGTCCTCAGATTACTCTTTCCTCAAAGCATCAAGGTATGCCACCGGCATCTGATGTCGGCCATCATATGCTCAGTGCATCAGTGATAATCTACAGCGACGAACAGAGGGAGACGCTCTTGCATGGCTTAGGGCTGAGAAACTGTCAACTTTACTCACTACTTTGAACGGAAGATATCATACAGCAATTGATATTGACGGATCAAGTATCAAGTTGGCATGCACCTGTGTCACCTAGAAGATAAAGACAAGCTGTCTGCGAACGTGAACTGCCAGGTTCGGTTTTGCAAGAGCCTATCAGCTGTGACCGACAGCCTGGACACTTAACTCAGCCAAGAGAGATCATTATGGATTCTATCAAAGCTCAAGCCTACAGTAAATTCTGGCACAGCAGGGATTCACTGTACATGGCCATAGCTATTATTGGATGGTTAATACTTCCAACTCGGCCATTGATGATATACTCTGATTGCCTGTCTAACGATTTCTAGAACCCTTCTACCAGCACAGTACCCACTTCAGCCCTAACAGATCCAATCTCCCCGGGCACGATTGACCGTGTGTCAGTCGGCAAACCATCCATTCAAGCAATCCAGATACCAGCCGGATCTCGAGGCTCTTGTAAGTTGTAACCCGTTCATCAGGTACATCCTCTCATTGTAACATATCCTATCCAATTAGCCGGATAACGAAATTGCCGTTCAGCTAGATTAACCTAGCCAGTCATGCATTGTTAATGGTTTGATCTCAACTCCCCGAAACCGGTACAGCTCCGTGTTCACACAGCCCCCGGGAACGGCGGAAAGCCCTATTTTGCACAGCTGAAGCTAACCAGCCAATCAGAGCATTAGCCCCAGTGGGCTCGGACCCATACCAAATTAAAACGGGCAACCTGTCCACAATAACGTGCCCCGTAGTAGTTAATTACTCTGTCGTATGGACGAGGCTAGATACTGAAAGTTACCGAGTTCGCTAAGGCGAATAGACCGAGCTTGAAGCAGCCTCAAAAACAACGGTTCCAAAATGCCATTCTCCTCTACTCCTCTACGGAGCAGGAGTCAGATAGGCGTATGCGAACGACTACACTCAGGCGCACCAAAATTAGCAACCCCTGGCATGCACGCAACGTCATCAGCCTTAGGAGAGGTCCAACACACCCGCACGCCACCTGATCCACATTACTACCAGGGCATTCCGTGACGAGTCGGTATTTATTGTATTGTGCAAAGTTTTGAAAATTACATCTTTCTCGTTTTTTTTTTTTTTTTTAAAGTTTGCATGTCACTTTTGCCGGGGCTGACTTTTGAGTTTTTCGCTATGTTCTCCAGTTAATCTAGGTACAGAGCACTCGGGAGTTCATCCGTCATTTCAGCTTTTGTGTTTCTACCTCGTTTATTCTCCGCCCCCTTTTGCCGCTGTAATTCACTGAAAAAAGAGAGAGAAGAAGAATACATAAGAATTTTTTTTCTGGTAGTCGACTATGTGATCTGTACTATTGGATGATAAATCCTCATGGCTTATCTTCAGACGCCGATGCTTGCCCGATTGGGCAATCTGAAACGCGGGCTACGGGAGCCTGAAGGAGGACGGGTGGCCGTGGTTGTATCTGATCGACAAACTGAGGACTCCATCCTAGACCACGGCCGTATAGTCAGTTAACTAATTAGCAGGCCCTGATTTTGTGAACTCGTTTGCTGGCCCGGCTGGATCCCGATAGATTGGGGGTTCCGAGGTACGGAGCGCGGTTCTGCTATGGACCGATTTGTCTACCGTACCTAGTAGGCAGTCGCTATGTGGTTGGGGATAGTCAATATGACTACGCCGGATGGAGTCGTGTGGTACGCATCAGAGGCTGCCGTTGGACTATTGACAGACATGCGGGGGTAAGACTTACTTTAACCAGGTGTCCAGACAAGTCTTGGACAGACCTAGTAGTTTTCGGCATCTGTTTCACGCACCCCGAGTGCACTCTGTACCATACACATTCTGCCGCATAAGCGTGATAGTCTGTCCAGGACTGCTGCAATGTATGCACAAAACACTTCACATCCAGTTCCGAACAATCCGAGAGGATAAATCAGAAATTCTTGGGGCTCGGGGTATCCCGTGTGCTCCGCAGTGGACAAGAACACAACGACAATAAGTCAACATAGATGGACCGATTGCCGGTCCGGCACGTTCCAGAAAAAGACCCGGGCAGGAAGAGAGGAGAAATTTCGTCTTTGGATGAATCGATGAATCAAATGCACGGGATTTCTGCGTCGAGAATGAACAGAGAAAATGATCAGCCCGAGGTCTTGGGCGATCAGTGATCACCGGATGTTGGTGTAACTTTGACGTGGTAGTAGCTATGATTGCTTGACGAATAGGACCGAACAACGAAAAGGCGGAGTGCATTTTTTTGTACACATTTTGTCGGTGCCACGGCGATTGGCATGGTGCTGTTCATAAAATCTTTCCGTTCTACAGGTCATGTCGATGGTGTGATTGTTTCGGACCATGGCGAGGTGCATCCGATCAACATCATACCGATCCGTATCCAAACAACTAATGGACTCGAGACTTGATGCTCGTGCCAAACAAAACACCGGCCAATGCTTCTCGATTCTACTGCTGTCCTGTGCATTAATATACATCGTAGCTCAGCCTACTACAGAGGCAGGGGGGAGGTTTCCCAAGCTGTTGAACGGTCTTGGCGTTGATGGGGACCCAATTTCGCAGTGCGTTAGTGCCTTGGCAATACTGCCCTTGGGCCACTCACAGCAACGGATGCTGACTATAGTCTTCCCTTTCTGGACGCTTGGCAGAAACAACCAACCAAGGAAGTAAGCTATACCAAGGAGACAACAGGGAAAATCCATTTTTAAATCGAAAAGTCCTAATCAAGGGTTTCCACATCCCCCTGTCAGTCAAAAGACGTCAACATTCGAAATGTTCAGGAGTGTTAGGCGTGTGCGGATGGTAAGGGCGTTGGCTTATATCAGCTCGATCAATAGATGGTCGGAACGGACTCACATACCACAGGCTGACCTGACCGGACTGCCGTATTACACAAAAACAGTAAAGCGAATACGCCGTGGCAATACGCAGCGTTGTATGATCGGCCGGCGGCACGTGGGGAACTGGAATGGCAGATGCCGCGGGCTTATCGATAAGACGGACAAGCACCAACCCCTTCCAGCCTAGCGAGCGGGAGGGGCTGCGACGGGGAGCACATTGTGCCATGGATATCCATAATGACGTGCTGGCTCAGGGGTACAATGTTGATGAGTTGGCCTGATGAACGGTTTTAGGTCAATGGGGCTGATGATTCCAGAAGTTTTGTGTTGATTAGACGTTATCGGTATTGTGTATATGTACAGAGATAGAAATATGCGTATGTATCTATCGCTCTCTTTTTTAAATGAGGTAAAAAAAAAAGGGATCCCAGAACCATAAAGAGACACGTCCAACAGTGATGAGAATAGACGTTGATAACAATGCAAATGAATGTAACCCCAGTGGCCACAGTGGCACACAGCTCAAGGGATTCCAGAAAGATAAAAGAAAAAAAAAAAAAAAAAAAAAAAAAAAANCTTGCGGAAAATGAAACGATGAAAACCCGTCTCAAATGTAGAAAATGCGATAAAAAAGAAAAAAGAATAGATAATGTGGGAGAAACAGGAAAGCAACAGCAAGATGGTTTCAAGATGTAGAATTAATGGTACAATCCATGCAAGGTGAAAAGACATTACCTCATTAAGGCAACCGGTTTAGGTTGTCGGCATCGGGCGGCTGGCCATGGGAATCAGTTCAGGACCCTTCTCATCCTCTTCCTCGAAAAAGGCTTTTTCCAGCTTGGCGGTGATCTTGGCACAGAAGGGATCGACGTAGTTGGTCCACAGGCTGGCAAGGGCATACAGGAGCACCAGCCAGCAGGGGATGCCTACCGCAAACACCCACGGCGGGCGGTGCGGGAGCCACGGCGGCGGGATGACGTTGCCATCGGCGTCGGTGGTCGTCTCCCACGGCTGGCCCGTGATGCCGTACACAATCCACACCAGAACGGTGCGCAAGAGCGTGCCGTGCAGCAGGTACACGGCAAAACTCTGCTTGCCGAGCCACAGCAGGACCGAGCTCGACAGGAATTCCTTGGACCAGTTGGTCAAGAAGATGGACATGATGACGAGGTCGACGCCGATGGCGGTCCAGCGCTTCGCATAGTTGGATCCGTCCGGGAAGAGGTAGGGCGACATCTCCAGCATGCGTTGCGACCAGGGCGCCCACTCGGGGTGCTCGCCGGGATACGAGCCAATGAACAGGCCGGCGGCCAGGAGGAGCCAGGCGACAATGCGGCGCGGCCATCGCCAAGTCGCACTCTTCATGAAGTCCTTATAGCGCTGCTCGTACGACAGGTCGCTGAGAATCATGCCGTACACGGCCTGGATCTGGAAGGTCTCGCGGTCGAGCTTGAAGTCCTGGTGGAAGTACAGGATGAGCATGACGCAGATGAACAGACGCCAGCGGTACTTGCACATGGCGGTCGCAAAACAGACGATGAAAATGAGCATGGAGCACTTGAGCAAGGGGAGCAGAGCCCACTGGTGCTCGTCGTACACCATGTGGACGCGGAAGTCGGTGTTGGTCCAGGCGATGAGGAAGTTCTTGAAGAGACGGATCACCTCCTTGTACAGGCTATCCTCCAGATCGGGCGAGGCCGCACGGGTCCAGCCCGAGTCGCAGCGGTTGCCGACAGTGTACGCTCCGAACTGAGCCAGCGTCCAGGAGATGCACATGGCCAGCGTGGCCGGTAGCATCAGACGCGGCGGGCGGCGGAAGGCGCTCTTGGCGATGGTGAGGAAGGCGCCATTGTAGTTGGCGGCCCGGGCTTGTTTCATCGGTTTCAGGGCGCACACGTAGCCGGTCAGGAAGGCGAAGATGGTGACACCCAGGCGGCCCTGCCAGGGAATGCGGAGGACAATCTGCTGGAGCAAGCGTGGCGAAGCTTCTTCGTTATCTCGGGGCGAAAAGAGGTCGTAATCCCACGATCGGGCCAGATGGGTCATGACCACCATGAACGAGGCGATACCCCGAAGTCCCTGTTGAAAACGCCACCAGCACCTGTCAGCCATGCTTGCCCATCATTCTAGAGCTGCTTCTGCACCCCCTTCACTCCATAGCCATCCAGCTTATCGACTTGCTGCCAGCCCGATCGGGACGAGGGGAACCAAGGGGAATACGTACATCGATCCATTTGACCGTCTTGCGCGGATCGCCCTTGACATTGGGGTCACCGCTGCTCCATGGGAGAGCAGCGGGGATGCTCTCCCACAAGCGTGTATAAAAGTACTGCTGCTCCGACATGGACGCAGTCTTGCACCAACCACGACGAAATGAGCGACGAGGCAACGACGAACAAGCAACGACGAAAGAAAAAATAAGGGGGGGTGGTTAAAAAGAGAAAACGGAAATCAGAGAACAGTTAACGAGTGACTATGAGATACCTCATGCATGCAACAGGAAAACCCAAATCGCGATCGAGGAGAGGCGAGGTGTGTTGTTCGAGTGAGGGAGAAGAGGGAAGAAGAAAGAAATGGGATGAGGACCTGGCGAGTGGAGGAAGAAGAAGGTACCAAAGAGCACACGACGGGTATGACCTTTAACTAGGTAGCGAGCGATAATAAATCATGGAACCCACTCTGACAGGGCCGCACCCACCGGGGAAAACGACAGGGTTGGGAAGAGAGACACACACCAGGCGCAGAACGAGAGGGCGGGGGGTGGGAAAAGTTAGGGGACAAGGAAAACCGCCAACTCAAGCGCTCGTTGGGCTGTGGACGGTGGAGTCGGAGGCTCGGCGCCTGCAAAAAGGTATGGGCAAAAGTACATGAATCAGGTGCGTCACGAGTGAGAAACAAATCTTTGTAGAGCGGTCCGGCGCCAAGCCCGCCCGCCCAGCGCCATCAGCGTAGCGCAGCCTTAAGCCTTTGCGTGGGCTGCAGCCGGGGGGCTTGGCACAGCCATTGATGAAGCAGGCCGTCCGGGCAGTCAGCGGTGTAATACGGGGAGTTGCCCAGCAAGGAAAATAGTCTAATTCATCCTAGTCCAGGATCCCGGGTTTGTGACTCGCATGGGAACTCTCTCGATGCTCTTGGCCCTGACGCACGCTGGACTCGTCCTTGGTGTCCAGTTCTCACGGCGACGTTCGTGCATGGGCGAGGTACACTGTACAGAGTCGTGCGGCGAACCTTGTCTCGCCGGAGTGGAGAAGAGGCTGTCTGGTATCCGGTACGCACGTAGCCGAGGACGAGCTTCCAGAGTCCGCAGTACACAGGACACAAGCGTTAAACCTAGAGCCAGTATTTGGGCGATACAACGTCGGTATCAGCCTTACCGCGCCCGGTAATACGCGTACGAGGACTGCTTTGGCCGTGCACCGCATAGCTGTGCGCTCTGCGAACTCGTGAATCAATACAATACCCTGTCAGGGAACTTACCAGGTGTCATAATCATACTGCATAATCCAAACATACCAAACCCGGCCCGGCAGAGGGTAGTGTTTCGGGTCCCCTGGCCGGAAAAGGTGAGTGACAGCATTGCAACAAAAACAGTATATATATATACGAATACATAAATAAACATAAAATACAAAAGAAATAATACAACGGACGTCGCAGTACGTGGTACGGTCTTCTGTCCATACTCCGTGCAAAGCGCCATCGTACGGAAAACGAAGTCGGACTAGAACAATGGCACTGTACACTCTGTACTACTCCGTATAATAATGAAACTCTGTCGACTGGCCCGATCGCCCCGTCGCTAGATCTTGGCGCTCCTGCACGCCAAGGCACATCGGTCCCCCAATCCGGATTAGCGGTGGATTCCCAGCACGCACCAGGTGCTCCCGGAAGCCAATCAGCGGCTTGGGCGTGGCCCCAGCCAAGCCGCCGGCGGTCAGAGTCTTCAATGCGGCAGACGCGATGGAAAACAGCGTCCCACCGCCGCCGCTTTGGGCCAATGGCGCGCCACTGTTACGCTTCAGGAGGCAGGAGCAGCTCGCACACGGTCGCAGGCGCCTGGTGGCAACCGACGCGGGCAGTAATCCGCCCGCTGATTGGGCCGCGTTCCACTCGGCCGCCCCAAGCCGGCCTTTTGGGGCTGGCGTACGTAACGTTTCTCTTGGCCACGCTCCGACCTTAAACCCCATTTCCCTTTATTCCCTGCTCTCCTGACTGCAGTTCAGACTTTGGGACCAACTTCACGACCAGTTCACTAAGCTCACTAACCGGCCAATTTAATCATCACGATCCGCCTTATATAATATTATTGCGGCTGGACTGGCCAACTCGGAGCCATCCGCTTATCTGGCCCTTTTTTTTTTTTTTTTTTTTCTTCCTGGCCACTCTCCGATCTTTCCTCTCTGGTGCTTGTCCTGGGACTGCTGTTATCACTGAACACCACTTGCTCGTCCGATATTCGTGGCCTTTTTTTTTTCTTGTCTTTTTTTTTTTTTCAAAAAACTTACTTAACTACTTTCTTTCTTTTTTTTTTTTTTTTTTTTTTTTTTTTTTTTTTTTNCATGTCAGTGTAGCACGCTCGTTACCGTCCCCTGACTAGACCGACCTTCAATTGTCCCACCTCGGTTTTCTTTTCCTGAGTCGCCCTACCGAACCTGCAACCTCGCACCATTCCACCAAACATTCTTTGCTGCCAGATTCACTTCACACCATGGCGTCGTTTCGCGATCACTACCATCGGTCACGCATCTCGACTTTGCTCAAGTTCCTGGCCGCCGCCTGTGTTGTCCTCTACTTTTGCTCCGTCTACAGCTGGCTTCCTGTCAGCGGCAACAACAAAAAAGGTGAGTGCACGGAAACACGGAGGCAAAGCGTGCCTACGGGCATCATTGCTAATCGTCGCGTCACCGTTGTCAGGTTTCTACATCTCGCCCAACTATGTACCAAGTAACAGGACGATAACCGCAGAAGATCGAGCAATCGTCGTCCCAAAGACGAGAAACGAAAACGTGGACTGGCTCCTGCCTTTCTGTCAAGACTAGTACGTTGAATTGCGTCCAGGTGTTCTTTATACACATCTTGCTGTAACCGTGCAGCTGCTGATCGTTGCTTTGTTGTTCTGGTCTGCAGTGGATGCACACCGTTCGTGTATAGCATGGAGCCCGATCCCGAGCCGGATCTGCTCCTTCCGGCCACCACCCAGGGCCACGAAGCGTCGGCTTACCTGACCTACATCGTCCAATACTATGATTCTCTGCCGCCCTACGTCATCTTCATCCACGCCAACGAGGATCAGTGGCACAACGAGCTGTTTGGCACCAAGACTTCGACCGCTCTGCGATTCCTGCGCTACGAGTCAGTTGACGCCAACGGCTTCGTCAACTTGCGATGCACTGGGATCCCCGGCTGCCCGGACACCCTGGTCCCCATCCACCGCGAACCCGTCGACGATGAGTACGCCTACGTTTCCGAGGCCTTCTTCCAGCTGTACTCGCATCTGCTGCAGGTGCCCATGGACCAGGTCCCCGAGCGCGTTGGCCATCTCTGCTGCGGTCAATTCGTCGTGACCCGTGAACGCATCCGCGCCCGCCCGAAGGAGGACTATCAGCGCATCCTCAACTGGGTTGCCAACACCGACTTCACTGACAGCTACGGTATTGGCTGGACGATCGAGAAGATCTGGCATGTTCTCTTTGGACGGCCCGCCGTCGAGTACGTTCTTCTTCCAAACCCCCTTGATCGTGTTTGACTGTATGTGGTAAGAATGCTAACGATTGCTGCAGCTGCCCCCGTCTGGAGCAGTGCCGCTGTGATAACTACGGCTGGTGCGGTCCCCTGCCGTCGGGCGAGATTCTGACCCCCATCATGCCTTGAAAAGAGTACACGTCTGCAACGACCGAACCCCTTCATTTCCACCAACCCAATTATACTCCCGTTATCACATACGACTCGCCATGGACGACTCGAAAATAATATTATAAGAATCCGTCCGGATTCGTCGCCATTTAAATTGTGCTATATATATTTCACTTGCAGGCTCAACGATAGCCCACATTTTCACGATACAGCAACAGAAAAGTGCCTCGTGATGTTCCTTTCTATACCTTTATCTTATTCTCTTTTTCCCTTCTTTTTTTTTCCACTTTTCTCTACGTTACTTGCATTGGGGTATGCCACATCCTCAACCGGGGCCTTCTGTTTATTCATCCGTCCTTTGTTCTTTTTTCAGATATTCAACGTATTTGTCATTCACGAGCGTGCTGTGCTTATAAGAACGAGCCGATACAAGATACCTCGTTGCATTGTGGATCCACACTGTACATTGATCTGTCTCTTTGCGTTTCGGTATCGCGTTGTTTATTGTCGGTATCTTGTGGTTATACCTCGTTCTGTTTGTGGAATCGCGTGTATAGAGTCTATATAGTATATACTGAATCAGTCATCTTTGGGTATATTCGTGTGACTAGTCTTCGAGAGTGGTGGTAGACAAACATCTGGCATTGTATCAGATCGAAGCCACGGGTAGATGTCAACATGTCTTATCAGACATCACCATCAGCCCGAAAATGGCAAAGCCAGGGTAATTAGAACAACTGCGGCTTTGTTAACACATGGAACACATGTAACCGACTCGACGGTTATCAGCCTGTTATCTGTGCCTTGAACAATGGCCCTGATACCCCTTGTCTGATTGATGCCTGAGGCATCCACACTCGAACAGCGCCCCACATCAGCTTCCTCCAGCTCGAACCTCAACAGTAGAAAATTCTCATCCTCTCAAGGCAACTGTGCCTCTCTCTCAAGGCTTTCCGATACTGTTTTAAATTTGTGTGATGGAACAGATACCCCTCCCGACTGTGACACTGGTAAGCTGGAACCGACCTCGTTAGCTACGGGTTCTCATTGACACCAATCCGGGACGTCCAGGAAGACCTTGCCAGGTTCCAGGTCGAACATTTTCAGCAGCTCTGTTTTCCGTTCAACAACACCGAGAATGATAGTCATGTATGCGCTGCGGAGGGCTTTGCAGATATTTATGGTCAAAACGAAAACGAAACATTAGAAGATGATGGTGATGATGCTTATTATGATGATGGTCTGGGATACTACGCGGACGGCGTGAAGCGGACTCTGTCGGACGAGCAGATCAAGATCTTTCGACATAGTGAGATTCATTCGCTTTTGCGTGAAAGACAGCGGCTGCGTGAAGAGGAGGAGGAGCAGGAAGAGGAAGAGGAGGAACCAGACCATGAGCATAGGGCTGCTGTCGCTAATGACAGAGCGCAACGCGGACAGCGACAGGCATTCTCGAACACGCGCAATAACGGCAAAAGAGCAAATGATGCGGAAGATGAAACCGCCGAGCCAAGTGTCATGGACAGACCGGCTAAGCAGCCCAAGCACGATCCGATTGTAGAGGCCCATTTGCGACGGAAGCTTGTCTCTTACTCGGATGATTGAAAAGGGGACACCGGTATGTACGACCATTTTCTAATGTTCTCAACACAACATGATGAAACTCCTTTATCGTCATCCTTAGTCGGATGCTATACCTTCCGGAGTTTTTGGTGTTGTTACACCGAGGTCTTTGGACATGTGTATTGCTTTGACGACTTTAATCTTCTCTCTGAACTGGTTCTGTTGATCGTGGAAGTAGAGATTCATATTGTATAATCATACATGGCTAATCAAACACAAGCTGTAGCTTGATTCCCTTGCAGGGACCAAAAGCTCAGCGTCGGTATGTAAACCGTCTTCTCGCAGTGCCACAGGCTAACATCATTTTGTAGATGTGGAATGAGAAATCTGGATTGTGATGGAATGGCACCAGCGCCAATCCAGTTAAATAGCAGTGTCAACAACAGCCTCGATTGTCAGTTCCTTCGGTTAGGCTATCTGGAGGTCGACTTGAAATTGCGCTCCAATCCCGGTGAGATCTTCCTGTTTCAACTCGATCTGGTCGGCTGGAGACGACGTGCCCGGCCGAAGGAACCGTTTGCCAAAATCGTCTCGGTCCCTTTATCCTGTCAGTCGATGCAATGTATTGAAAGGCTGGACAGTGCATACCCAATGCTTCCACAATCGCCCCTTACAGAGCTCGATCTGCTTTCTGGGCCTTTTGGATGGTCACTGTCATCATATCACCAGTGTCAGCAACTGTGGACAGCTTGACAGCTAACGGGTGACTATACTCTTGTCTTTCATCGACTGTTTTCTCAGGCGGACTAGACATGGTGGGCTGTTTCTCAGAAGGACTAGACATGTTGAACTGGAAATTTCCTTGGGAGTACATCAAATAGGGAAACTTTTCTCTTGCTCGGCATTGAAATTAGATTCGTTCTCCCTACGGAACTCAAGAAGGCTTTTATATCCATAAGCCAGCCCCATCAGCCAGCTACTTGGTTGGCTGACGACTTCGAGGGGGGGAGTGGCGAATATACAGACATGATCAGGGACAACGGCGGATTCGGAAACGGCTAACGAGGAAATGTAGCTGGCGGTGAAGAACGACAGGAAGGTATAGCGCGGCCGTCAAACATAACAAGCAAACATAACAAGCACCTGTGTAGGAGGCCGTGCTTTGTTGCATATCATCAGTCTCCAATGAAAATTCAGCCTCATTTCCGCGATGTCATGTAAGAGGGCGAGGGCACGGCTCAGGTCCATATAGTAAGTAGAAACATTGGAACCCATGAAGGGTGCGCACTATCAAAATCTTGACTTGTGAATACGTTGTAGGTGTGTACGGACATACGGCGACCAACGATCATCTGGTTAGTCTAATTTTGCATTCGTCTTTGATTCGACTTTCAATGCAGCCACCACATGCATGGCGCGTCGGTTATGCGTTATAACGACAATGTCATTGTATTGCCAAGAGATTGCAATGGATTCGAAAAGACGGGCACGTGCTCTGAGTGGCCAGGTTACGCCTACGTGGCGTTGTACAGCCACGTTGCGTCGAGAATTGTAGATGGAGATTCAGAGCAGCGTGCAGCAGCGGAGGATGTTAAACATATCCAAACAACACCAGCACGCATTGGTGGCGTAACACAGGGTTCAACTATTAGACTATGAAACACGCGATGCTTTTGTTTACATCGCGTGTCTCATACGCCAATAGTTGTGGTTCTTCTGCGGCTCTGACGTATTTCAAAGAGGAATCAATGACCAGCCAATTTTTCATTTCTTCTCTGGACTAAATGTAAAAAGAAGGATTCACAAGATTACAACATATCCAAATGTCTATAAGCTGCTGCCTAGACATCAACTACATTCTCGACAAGTGAGAAGGGCATTGGGAAAGTAGACAAAAGTCAGTGACATTTGCAGTCCGACAGCATTCCGCCACCGATTAGGAGCAGGGATGGTCATAGTCCCAAGTGGAAGATCTCCCCAAGCGGAAAAGCTCACCTCTAGCAAGAAGAGAAGTCAGCCGGAACTTCCCAGAAATTTTCATGTTTTTTCTTCTTTTTCTTCGATGAACCCCCAACCCTACAGCCCTTGTTTTCTTGCGCTGTTTGGAAGGCTTGTTAGATTGTGGTTGATTGGTTGGGCGATGCTTGGCTTCGTTGCGAGACGTGGCAACCATCGAGTGAGGTTCCTCCGGCTGTGCTTTCCATCTACTGTTGCACCAACAGAAAAGTGACGGAACAACAGTCGGTATTGGAGTGTTTCTTGACACTTCTGACTTTTCCGGTTAGCTTGTTCTAATTGGATTTGCGTGCACGCAAGCCACAGATTGCGCGTTTCCTTGTCAGTCGATCCTAATTGTGGCCAGTGCGACATTCTTCCAAACGCTTTCCAGAAGAAACACTAACTTCGAAACCTGGGTGAACGCCAGGACCTAGAGAGCAAATTGGACTAGCTTTTGTGGAGCGCCCTTTAGGTTTCACATGACAATCTCGCGGTCTTTGAGCTGTATTCCAAAAGAAGCTCGGACGAAAAGTTGAGCGAGGAACAGTCGGCCATCATCATACTTGGTAGGGGGGAAGGATTGTGAACAAATCTACTAATCTACTTCCTCGACAGTACTCGTAGCCTAGCCTGCTACGGTACTGACTTGACATGGATAGTATGCTGCTAAAGCCAGTACGGAACTGAGGTCAGAATAAGCTCGTTCCATTCCAGCTCTGTCAAAGTGGCAAATCCATATAGCCGTGAACAAGTAGCTACTCCTGAAGACAAAGTGCAGACATATATGCCGACCAACTTGTGCGGTACGGACCTGCTACGGTCAGCAAAGCTGACTGAGGTACACTATCAGCAGGCACATCGACTGGAACAGCACGGCCCAGCCTTTTCCACTTCCGTTTTCTTCCCGTCCGCCTTTCGGGAGTCAAGCCCGGCGATGATCTTGCGCAGGCTGGACAACGTCCCGATGAGAAAGCCGGGGCCGGTGTCGGTGGCGTTCTCCTGGAACGACACTGGCGAGTCCGCACTGATCAACTCCAGGCCAAATGGAAGAGAGATCGTCGTCGATCCCGGGTTGCCACATGATGCGGAAAGAATATCCGGCTCAGGGCTATGACTGTTTTGCGCATAGATTCCATTCGCAGAGTAACCCACCGGTGACCATTCCGTTTTTGACTCGGGACTGTGGCAAACAATGTTGTCTGGCCGGTCGAGAGACGTGGTCAGAGCGGTGAGCACCTTTTCCAATCGCTTGAGAATCGACAATACTTCCGGGTCCGATTGTCCGCCTTCATCTACCGAGAGAAGGAAAGCGGAACTGATGGCGCTGTGCAGGTGAATCCATGAGCGAGAGCCACGTGGGATTATCTCGTGTAATTCAATGTATGCCTCGACCGTGCCAATGAGGCTGTCGACGCACTCGTGGCACAGCCGCGATGCGGTAGTGGAGCTGGAGGAGGTATTGTTTTGTTTGAGAGACCTGCGACAGATCTCCGATACAAGATAAGAGGAGCGCAACTTTAGGGTCAACCGCTCAATGTGATCCCTTAGTGTGAAGCAGTAGTCTTCACTTTGCAGATACGGCTCTGCGTCGGCAAGAATTTTGGCGAGGTCAGCTTTGTAGGCCGGTATAGTGTCATCGCTGACGTTGTCGCCCAGCAGAATCTCGTTGCGAAGAAGCTGCAGGATCAAAGAGATAACGGAGCACATGGTCTCAAAGTACCCTCGCATTCCGGGACGTGAGCCCTGTGGGCGTGGTATCTGAGGGCTAGGTGACAGCGTTTCGACGGGTCGGTCGTAGGAGAGGCCGAAATGGCTATCTTGCCAGGCCATTGACCACCTGGAGATCATTTAGCTTTTGGGGAGCTTTGGAGAACGTATCGTCTTTACCAGAGTTGTTGGCGTCTGTATGCTCCGGGGTCTGTAAACAAAGCAGACTCTGTATGCAGACCGAGCGTCAGAGCCATGCGCTGGGCGAGACCTGTCATTGTCAGGACGCTACATCCAACATCAACGGATGGCATATCCCAGCTCACCAAACACCATGTAGGCCACTCCCGGATTCATCTCATATGACAATGCATCACCGATAATCAGCAGCGTCTGGACACTCTCCATTGTTGGAAGCGAAAGAAAGTTGCTATTCCGCAGGCATTGGTAGGCAGAAGAAACTTTTTGTTCGAAAGAAAAGAGAAAATCAAACGTTAGATACTTGCAAGGTAGAAAGGGAAAGATTCATACTGTATCGTTGACACATTGATGTCCTTTCATGTTTTGACAGATCAGACACTTGACACCCAGATGCGAGCACGGCAAACAGCATTCCCACGAATGCCATATTGAACCTAGATTGTGCTACCGTGATGGTGGACAGAGATCTCTTCTCAATAAACATGCGCGCATCTGCTTCGAAACGGTCAAAGTCGGATATTACAGGATACAGGATCATGCGAACGTCTCGGTATGACCGCAGCAATCTACACAGGCGCCAACATTAGATCGATTTCTTGTTAGATCGAAGATTCAGGTTCAAAACTAGAAACACACCTGAGACAGATGCTATCCTCTGGAAGCGCAGCACACACCGCCTCATTGTTATACGAGGTGATGTTGGAAGACCACAGGTCTAGAAAAGGGTACGTGGCCAAATGATTCTCGAGACCTAGTTGCGACAACACGCTGTCTTCGTGAAAGATCGAGCGCCTGGGTTTTCTGAGCAAAAAGGCCAGGACTGAATCCGATCCGCAGTGCACTGGGGATCCTCCGAGCGCATTCCGCATCCGTACCCCTCCAGCCAATGTCTCCCCGGAGGTGTTGCTACATGTCGTATTTGGAGACCTGTCATCTTCAAAGAGTGGTGAGTGTTTTTCGGAGGCCGGAGGAAAGGGTGGTAATTCCATCCGTGATCGTAATGTCGTTATACACTGGCTCAACTCTAAAAGTCTGTTATTGATACCTCGCCACTCCTTAGTATCCACAACCACATTGCCAGATTGGACAGTCGGTTTTGGTGCACGGCACGCCATTTTCTGAAAAGCGTTATTGCAACTATGGCTGCTTGGGCTTGTTTGGCTCGTGGCCAGTGATTTTGCCGGCTGCTTGTCCTTTACCGGGTGGGTATATGTGCATAGACGAGGGTAACCGCGTTTGAGACAGAGGGTGCATGGCGACTTTCGATCACACCTCACTTTGCGTCTATAGCATGGATAGCAGGATTTTGGAACGCGAGATTTTCGCCTCCAAGCAGCAGCAGTAGCCTTGCGTGTTGTAGCCTCGGGAGATGCGACCGACGCCATGCTGAGCAGCTGGGTGGCATAGATAGCAAAGGAGGGCTATACAGACGGCATACCAGTAGTTCAGATATAGAAGTTATTTCTGAACTTTCCTTCGTTAAGAATCTTCATTCATTCAATGTTTCCATCGTCTTCATCACGTTCGACTGGGCCTAAGGGCTAATCAGCCCACTGTCATATATTATTCTTTTGCGAAACTGACTAGCAGTAAGCCAACTCGGGAAAAGACAAATTGAATGGAATCACAGCTTCAATCTGTTCCCTGTTGGAAACTAAAAACTCCCTCAACACAAACACATTAATGCTTGGGCCGGATATATTTCGCTGTCATCAGGCGAGGAGCAAAGGCCGAGGCCGAGAAATGGCCGGATTGCCCGTCAACGCCGGAAGCTTTTCGGGATTAGCTCGGTGGCCGCCCCTACACGATGTAATAATACGGCCTCGTAACCAAAAACGGACCCTAAGGCGCAGTCGGAAAGTTCAGAATGTACAATATTTTGTATCAGGCAACACGACTGAACTGTGTGTGGGGTGCCCAGCTAGTGACACATGTACCAGACCCACTGCTGCACTGTCAAGTTCGGATGAGGCGTGTGGATGGGCTAGTGATTGAGGTGTGGAGGGAACAAGGAATGCAACTGATGCATGGATTTTTCTATTCATCATAACTTCTCTTACAAAAACGGAAACCAATGGGGTGCCAGTATACAAGCGTCAGCGTTGCCGATTGTATGTTATTTGTGAGTTGGCCCTGTTCACGCAAACGGATCGTCGTCCCAGGATTCACTCCGGATATATTCCATGCTGTTAGCAATCTTCGTGGCTAGCTCAGCGTCATATTTAGCTCCTATAAACCCTAGCATCATATCGATGCCTGCACTGATTCCGGACGACGTCCAAATATCGCCATCGTCAATCCAGCGTGCCTTTTTCACCCAATTGACCTGCTCGCGCCATGCAATCACCTCGTTCCATGCGCGCTTGTTCGTCGTCGCCCGTCGCCCGTCTAGCACGCCCGCGCGAGCTGCAAGCCCGGCTCCGGTGCAAACGGTGAGAAGGTACCTGAGAGAAGGGTAGATCTTCCGGATAAACTCGACGACGGGTTCATACGCTACCGGAGCCCGCGTGCCAGCGCCGCCAGGGACCAGCAGGACCTCGAGGTTCTCGGGAGGCGAGTCAAAGGTGTGGGTTGGCACAATGCTCTGTCCGCAATTTGATCCAAACGGATTCCATTTGCCCTCTTCTCCGGGAAATATGGGCGCGATGAGCGTTGACACAGGCTCCAGACTAGCCGCAATGATGGAGAACTCGATCTTTCTCGATCTCGATAGCATATTAAGTGCATCAATTGCTCCGAAGGCGTCGAGGGCTTGGAAGCCCGGAAACAAGGCGACCGCATAGTAAACGAGGGGTTCTGCGGCTGTAAGCATCGGCCAAGGTGGTCGATTGTTTGCCTAGATTTGTCGACATACCTTGGGCCGACATCGTTAAACCGCCGACGGTCTCTTTTCTGTACTCCGATCCGCGTTCAACGTGAAAGCACAGCAGCAGGAGAAGCTCGTAGATGTCGACGTAGAGAAAGCATCTCGATTACTCTCTCATGGTGAAACGCTTCACTAGCTGATTACGTAGATGAGCGGTCCCTCACCGACGGCGACGTGCGACCAGCCGTGATGCCCCGCCTGCCAATCACGGGCCAACCGCGGCTCCACCAGTGATCGGCGCTTGATCTCGATCATGTCCGAGTCTATACAAACATGCAGAGATATTGACCGTTGAGCATCACCCTGTGGGTGTTTAAGATCCTCATTGTGTGAGATCGTACTACATACAGCGATACAAACGTTTCCAGCGTTGGGTTTCTATCTACAATGGCATACACGAAGTTGTAGCATAGTGGATATATAAATCTTGGAAGATTGGAAGGTGAAGCGATGTCAAGATTTCTGTTTCAGTGTAATCAACAATCGATGGTCTCAATATACAACTGGAGTTGTCTGCAAATGTATGTGGCCAGAACTTGGATCAGAGCCCGTCACCGTGATTTCAGAGGCAACACGGCACCTCGCCCCAGGCCATCCAGTCATTAGAACGTGTCCAATGCTCAGAGCTCATATCAAAAACAGCTTACGGTCTAACCATAGGCGCACATATTCCTGATAGGAAAAATGGCTGCAACTGCCTCGCGTCTTCCCGATCCGGGCCCAGTCCACCCAGCACGCGTCGAGAAGAGAGCCATCAAGCCGAGTATCGCCCGGCCGATCCGAATTGCCGTCAATGATCCTCGAGACCACGAGGCCCCGGCCATCTTGCATGAGCCCCATAGCTACTCTGCCGAATCCGCCAAGTCGTCAGCAGTGATACTAGTCAGCGGTGCCGGCGGTGGTGTGAGTGGTCCCGCGGGGATGTACCCTTCTCTTGCAGAAAAAGTGGTTCTCCTGCTGTCCATCCCCTGTATCCGGCTCGACTACCGCGAGCCTGCTCAGACGAACTACTGTTCTGCCGACGTCGTCGCGGCAATGGATTACCTCGCAGAAGATTTCTCGTCAACGCGGTTTGTCCTCGTAGGCTGGTCGTTTGGCGGAAGCCCCTGTTTCACCGTGGCCGCCTTGGAGCCTCGTCGTGTAGCTGGCGTGGCGACTGTTGCGTCCCAGACAGCACGCACAGACGGCGTCACTCTGCTCAGCCCACGGCCGATGTTGGTCTTGCATGGGACCGGAGATACATGCCTGTCGCCCGAATGTGCCCAGAGTCTGTACCAGTCGTACGGCCCCGGAGGGAAGCGGAAGATAAAGTTGTTTGATGCGGATGATCATGGGCTCAGCCGCAACGCGGTTGCTGCCGAGAAGATGATTTTCGACTTCATTGCTGAGACACTCGGCTTTACAGAGGAGCTGGCTGACCCTCTGACGAGAATTCAATCCGGCCAGGATCTGGCCGGCAGCATAGAAGAGCGGGTAGAGGAGATGGTCCGGGGGCACGATTTAGAGGGGGAATCTTTGTAGTTATATAATTGGATCGTACATATATAGAGCTGCATAACTTTAGATCATGCTGCTAACTGATCCGCGTGTGTCACTGAAAACCTTTGTTATAGCGAAACAAGACTTTGCTCATTCGACTTTTAAGCAATCGGTGTCATAACTAGTTAGCTAGCCACGATTCAGTTAAGAGTCCATCTCCAATGCAGCGATACGAGTTGATTGTTAATCAATACTACGTGGGGTTAAGTTAGCAGCATATGCTTACATATCAGTTCGAACCAACGTGTACACAAATCATGCAACCCTACGGGCTGCTGAGTGCTGGTACATGTGACCAAAAAAAAGGTCACTTTGAAAAGCGAGATATGGCTACAGTGCAGCACTCTTACGGCTCCCATATAGATCCAAGAGACCACAAAGCAAATCCTAGGAACGTTGTTTGTAGTAAGGAGAAAGTTAAGCTGCATACTTATAGATCGAGTAGTCCAATCAGAAGCAGCGGAACCCGCAATGATTACAGGTTGGCCCCACAACCCCTGGGTCGATATACGCTAATTGGCTGAAACGCCACAGGACGTCACGATGCGCCACCGAGGCCAGATTGCATTTTGGATGCAAACTTTCTCCTACAGAAATTATAAACTCCCAGATGCCAGTGACCTCTTGTCTTCGTTAATCGGCATCATCGCGTAAAGATGCCATCCGCTGCGAGGACCTTTTACCTTGCTGTGTTCGCGCTGTTCCTGCCAGCTCATGCTGTGTTGGATGGCTCGAGGACGTCGTCTCCGTACACTCCCAACGTTTGCGCAGTGAGCCATATCGCCTGTCTGGTGTTGCCAGGATCAACTTGCTAATCAGATGCTTCATTGGAACAACAGTTCGAACCGCAGGCAAGGGTTTCCGACACCTGCTCATCTTATGCTACGCTCGATGCGCTGAATGATGAGATCCATCCGATCCTCCACTCGATCACCCAAGAGACCGACTTCTTCTCTTATTACCGGCTCAACCTTTTCAACAAAATCTGCCCGTTTTGGCAAGATGAGACGAGTTTATGTGGAAACATAGCCTGTGCAGTTAACACGATTGACTCGCAAGAGGACTTACCGCCTATCTGGCGCGTCGAGGAATTGGGCAAATTGGAGGGACCGCGGGCAGGACATCCGGGAAAACGACAGCAGGAAGAGCGTCCCAAGAAAAAGCCGCTGCAGGGGAGACTAGGAGAGGACGTTGGTGAAAGCTGTGTTGTCGAGTACGATGACGAGTGCGATGAGCGGGACTATTGTGTTCCGGAAGACGAAGGGTCGTCGGGCAAGGGAGACTACGTGAGCTTGGTGGACAACCCAGAGCGATTCACGGGATATGCGGGCCTTGGGGCGCATCAAGTTTGGGACGCAATCTACCGGGAGAACTGCTTTGTCAAGCCCCCGTCCTCTCCGTCGTCCCAGCTGTCGCCCCTGCAGGGCTTGCAGATCCAGGCTGCCAACGATTTTCGCAGCGTGCTGCAACGAGAGCAGCCACAGCCGGACGATGAATGCCTCGAAAAACGTGTGTTTCATCGAATCATCAGTGGCATGCACGCGTCAATCTCGACGCACCTGTGTCGGGAATACCTCAACCAGACCACGAATGAATGGGGCCCGAATGTGCAGTGCTACAAGGACAGGCTACACAATCACCCCGAGCGGATTTCAAACCTCTACTTCAACTACGCGCTCGTGTCTCGTGCAGTGGCTAAGCTCCAGAAGCATCTTGCACACTATGAGTTCTGCTCATTCGACCCCGACCAGGACCAGGACACGAAGAGCAAGATCCTCGCACTGACGGAGAAATTACACAACCGGCCCCAGATATTTGACGAGGCCGTCATGTTCCAGGATGAGCAAGCCGTCGAATTGAAGGAAGATTTTCGTAACCGGTTCCGCAACGTCAGTCGACTGATGGACTGTGTTGGGTGCGATAAGTGCCGGCTGTGGGGAAAGCTTCAGGTCAACGGCTATGGAACAGCGCTCAAAGTGTTGTTCGAGTATGACGAGACAAAGAACGGCGAGAACCCGCTTCTACGCCGTACAGAGCTGGTTGCTCTGATCAACACCCTCGCGCGGATCTCGGACAGCCTTACCGCTATTCGCAGCTTCCGTCAAGCAGTGGAACCCAGCCAAAATGATGCTCCTCGTATTTCTACGTCCGAGAGCTCAAAGGATGAGGCCGAAGCTGAAACCAGAAACGCTAAAGATGGCCCGCGGTTCTACAGACACGCAGACGCCAACGTCTACGTTGACGATTTTGAGCAGGTTTTCGAATATGGAGATGGGACCCGCCCATGGGAAGAGCGCGAGGAAGTCGAGACGCTTTCCGAGGCTTTCTGGCAAGAGCTACGTGTAGTTTATCGTACCTTTGTCTGGGTTCTGAAGAGTTGGCTCGCTATTCCGGGTACTGTGTGAGTTCTTCCCTCTTATATATACATTCTACTCTCTACATATTGCTAACGGATACAGCTGGGAAATTACCATGCTAGAATTAAACCGATTATGGCATTTTTGGCTTGGACTGCCGGTACCCTTGCGGTCTTGGAGGATTCAGTTCCCCGAGACGCAGCATGAAGAGCTGTAGTTCTGTTTCTTTCCTTTTTTTTGCATAGATTTAGAGGCGTTTTGGTCTGTATCTAGCATAATGCATAGCGTTATATATCTGTACGATACTATACATTTCCCGTTTTCGGCCAGTGTCATTCGTATGGATGGGTTAATTGAGTTTTAGATGTGATTATAGGATCATTGGGATTGTGGATGCTTAAAACAGAGTGATAATTTTCTTAAATAACGTAGAAACGTCTATGTAAAATGCCATAGATTGATAACATGCGTATCTAGTCTCTACAGGCATGCAATGCTTGGCAGTAGTACTCCCAGACGTGTAGAATAGACTTATAGTTGATTGATCGTCATTATTATTGTATAGCTTAACATTTTTGCGGAGGCGCGGCTGTCGGCAGTGGAACAAGACCTCGGCATCTCACGTGGCTCCACCCCCGCCAAGACTCTCCCCGTCGGCAAAAGTCATCATCGCCTCCCTCCGCCACATGCAACTTCCTATCCTCACCATCACAACCATTGCTGTGCGCATACGGACTACCTGGCCCGCCTCCGCGTCTATATCAACGACTGCGACACCTAGTTAATAAGTCGTCCATGATCGCCTGCTGTTAGCTAGCTGGCAACCATGGCCTCCGGATCGCCTCCCAAACCATGGGAGAGGGCGGGTGCTGGCGCCCCGACCGGTAGGAAGCCCTTGAATTCCAATCGCACGGGATGCATTGTAACTGACGGATGATACTGCTTCCAGCTTCACCGGCTGTTCCATCTTCGACTGCGACATCCACAGCGGCAGCCGCAGCCACAGTCCCAGATTCTACGACGTCAACAACTCCACAGTTGCCATCACGACCAGACAGCCTGAATTCAGTCGTCAACCGAACAGCATCGAATTACTCTCCTTATGGCGCGAACAGGATTGGCGCCAGCCCTTATAGCTCATACGGTGGATACGGCGGTTATTCGTCACCATATTCGCGGTTCGGCTCCATGTACGGGGGATATGGCGGTTATGGCGGCATGTATGGCGGCATGGGGGGTATGGGTGCGATGGGTGGCATGGGTGGCATGTACCCGGGGATGCCCGGCGACCCGAACGATCCCAACAGCTTGACCAACTCATTCAGTCAGGGTACCGCGGCTACTTTCCAGATGATCGAAAGTATCGTTGGTGCGTTCGGTGGATTCGCACAGATGCTCGAGAGTACATATATGGCCACACATAGTTCCTTCTTTGGTAAGCTTCTGAACGCTTCGTAACAAGATGGTTGACGACCGCTAACTCTGGAATAGCTATGGTGTCAGTTGCGGAACAATTCGGCAATCTACGAAACACCTTAGGCTCCGTCCTGGGAATATATACCTTGATGCGATGGTTCAGGACGTTAATCGCCAAAATCACCGGCCGTCCACCTCCAGCAGATGCGACATCTTTGACCCCTTCTGCCTTCTCCGCTTTCTTGAGCGGCCGATCTGCGCCCGCCACACTTCCGGACGGTAGCCCTGCTCCTCCTCGCCCGTCCAAAAAGCCATTCTTTATGTTCGTTCTAGCCGTCTTCGGTCTGCCCTATCTGATGGGGAAGTTGATTCGCACTTTGGCTCGGTCACAGGAGGAGGAAGCTCGTCGACAGCAACTGATTGGGCCGAACGGCGAGCCACAGAACGCTCCCTTGGATCCGTCCAAGCTTGATTTCTGTCGCGTACTTTACGATTATACACCCGATGCGCAGAACACATCAGGAATTGACCTAGCTGTGAAAAAAGGCGACATCGTTGCCGTTCTCAGCAAGTCTGACCCCATGGGCAACCCATCTGAATGGTGGCGGTGCCGTGCTCGCGATGGTGGCGTCGGCTACCTGCCCAGTCCGTATCTCGAGACTATTCAGCGACGGCCTGCCCAGGCTGCCATTACTGCTGGAACAGGGCCAAGCAGCGTGCCTAGCAGCCGGACTGCCACCATGACCAACGCAGACGGGACCCAGCGGTCCCAAAGCATGTCCTCTGTCACCAAGGATAGCAAACCTGTCATCAGCGGCAAGATGGGAGATATCACTCCTCAAAGCTTCCAGAAAAGCGCTTTTCACTCGTGAATGAAGTTGTTTTCTACACTTCCCATTTATCTATTTCTCGATTGTACAACGGGTTCATTTGTGTAAGTTGTTATTATCCGGTTTGAGCGTTTGTTAGAGTATTCAAGGATTTTTGGGATTGTCAATACCACCATATTCGTTTTATTGAGTTAGGAAAAAAAAGAATAATCAATATATTACTAATTTTTCTGTCTGGCTTGCTGTAACCAATGCCATCGCAGACAATGGACCTGTCAAGTTCGTCATGGCACTTGAAACGTGGTGTGCCACTTTTTCAGTCCAAGCTCACCAGTTGCCCATGAGTACCCACTTGGGATAGCTATGTATTGCATGCTGTCCATGGCATAAGGATAAGCATAAAGCGTTTCAACTGTTACATTAGCAAGAAATATAACATTCATCACTTCATATGTATAAATTTGATGACTTGAAAATCGCTGCCGATGCTGATGCCGAACTTAGTTGGGCATCTCCAGCACATAACGTCCTGCAATCTTTCTTTGCTCTGCAGGATACTGTCAGCAAACATGCCATCAAGTTTAAAAAAAAAAAAAAAAACACTGTAAAAAGGATGAAAAAAAAAAAAAAAAGAAGAAGAAAAACAGATTTTCACATACCCATCAGTTCATACACCTTTCCCAACTCGGACAACGGCACCGTCTGAAAGGGCGCGTGGATCAGACCCCGCGAAAAGAAGTCAATTGCTTCATCTCCATCCTGTCGGTTGCCAACATAGCTGCCTTTAATCGAGATCATGCGGACGACGGTGTTGAATACGGGTGCTTTGAGAAAGGCGTGCGCCGGTAAGCCAATAGCTACAATTGTGCCTCGAGAGCGCACATAGTCGGTGGCCTGCTGAAAGGGGAGCTCGCTGGCGGCCAGCAGCAGGACAGCGTGTGGACCGAGACCGTCTGGCGTGGCTTTCTGAACGTCTTTGACGAGGTCTTTGGTTTTGGTAAAGTCGATATACGTCTTGATAGGGACGACGGATCAGTATTCAGCATGGGTAACTTCAAAAGTGGAGGAAAGAACGGCCAATATACCTCTGCCCCCAAGGATTCGCACATGGCTTTCTTCTCATCTCCGCCGTCGATGGCGACGATATGGAGACCCATGGCTTTGGCATACTGCTGTGCAAGTGAGCCTAGCCCTCCGCCGGCGCCGACAATAGCCACTGTTTGTCCCGGGCGTGCTCCGGACTCTTTTAGACCCTTGTAAACGGTGACACCGGCACAGAGTACCGGCGCAACAGCATCAAGTGCTACATGCTTGGGGATCCGTGAAACATGCGCCGCCTTGGCGATACAATACTGCTGAAAAGTGCCATCGGTGGTGTATCCGGACAGCAGCGCATCAGCGCAGAGCGGCTCGTCGGCCGTACGGCAGAACTCGCAGGACAAGCAGGATCCATTCAGCCATTTGACGCCGACATGTTCACCAACCTCGATGCCAGTGGTCAAATCACCCTTGGCGACCACGACACCGGCGCCTTCGTGGCCGCCGACAAGCGGAATTTTGCGTTCCAGCGGCCAGTCACCCCTCAGTGCGTGTAAATCGGTGTGGCACACGCCAGAATATTTGATATTCACCAGAACTTCATCTGGGCCTGGCTCTGCGACTGGTATTTGCTTGTATGTGACCCCTGCCCCTTCGCGTTCCAGCACCTGCGCCCATTGCGTCTTCGGGAGGCCCATGTCGATAGCGGCAAGCAAGATCCGGTGGGAAAAGATGGAATGCGTGATAAATGCAGATGATTCTGGTGAGTTAGAGACATCCAAGGGCGAGTGGTGCAATTTCAGCTGCTCTTCATAGTCCTATCTAATCCCTTATTCCGCAAACGGCGACAACGTGCATTATTTCCTAATCAGGAGATTCCGCGACATTGCCTGATGAGCAGCCCCCGAGCGACAGTTAACACAGAAGGTTATGGCTATCCCTGCACTCGGATGAGCGGAGGATTATTATTCTATGCGAGTGATATAAGGGCATTTGTTATGTTTTGCAAGAGTTGTGGCTCGTTCATTTTCCTCTATAGGAAGTTGGCTCACAAGAACCGAAACATGACGCGTATCAGCATCAGTCGATGATTGCGGGGGAAGCCTGACGTTGGGCCCCGCTTATAACGGGCTCCGGAAGTCTGGATGTCGCTCCCAGCCTGTCATTCGAAACTGTAATTGCTGGACTTGAAGCTTGGATATGTGGACTATGTCAACTGTTTCCTCAGCCGTCGGGGCCGATCCCGCGGACCACCGGAGCCGGAGGAGATCAGATGCCTGGTTGGTGGCATGTCGTTGATTTTTGACATGTTGGACTGCAACGGAGACTGTCTGCTGTCAACCACGTGTAGATCTGTGCTTGGCTTTTAGTTTTAAAGATGGAGAAATGGATAACATAATGGAAATAGTATGCTTCGAATATATACCAGCCCGGAATGCCATGCTGGGTGCCACCAGCCCATGGCTGCAGAATCCTTTCCGATTATGACATGAAGATGATGAGAAAATTCCCAATTGAGTCTAATACTATGTGGTCCATCATTCAAGTCGCCTTAAATCCTCGAGTCATCATCCCCTTGGAAGACGAGGATCTCAATCCAAACTGACTGCAAAGGCTGTCCTTTCCTGCTACTGACGATACACAAGGACCAGTTGACCGCATCGGGTAAATGCGATGGCCGTTATCAGTTCGGTGCAACGCTAATCAACGGACTCCGAGACTTTTGTGTGATTTCTCACCTGCTTTCTCTCATCTTCTTTCGGGTTTTTTTCCGGTCCTTTATAGTTTTGAACCTTTTTTTTTTTTTTCCTTTTCGTTCTTTCCTCAAGAATGGAGAAAAAGCTGTTCCTAAACTGTTACTTATCCTTAGCAAGTGCAATGCTATCAATTGTTAGTACAATTTCAGATATTGGATAAAATTAAGCTCCGAAAACGTTCAGAAGAAGCTTTTGATCCTTCTTTGCTTTTTCTTCCGTTTTTTTCTCCGACTGGCGGAGCTGCAAAAATCTCCGGATGGGCGATCCCATCGACAACAATGGCGACGGCCATTATATCAATAACAATGATGCAGAGGTAGATGCATCGGCATCGCCACAACTAGGGTCAGACATATCGACAAAAGACTCGGACGAGAAGCCGAGCGCTGGGCTCAAAAGTCGAATATGGCATGTCATCACTTGGGTCCCGCCGGCATGTCGGTATGATCCTGAAAATCCGCCCCAATTGACGCTAGCATTGAATATGCTATTTGGCTTTGCTTGCACATTTACTGTATGTAAATATATATATATATATATATATATATATATATATATCATTCGATACAAGCGCAGTTGGCTGACGTGTGCTCCATATGCAGGTAGCAAACTTGTACTACTCACATCCGCTGCTAGATATCCTGGCCACATCATTCAATGTCAGCCAAGTACGAGCTAGCACAATCCCGACCGTAGCACAGGCTGGATATGCTGCAGGTTTGCTGTTTCTTTGCCCCTTGGGCGACATTGTTAAGCGACGGCCGTTTGTGTTGATTTTGATGGCCTTTACCGCCACGGTATCACTGGGCCTCTGCTTGACCAACAGTTTTGAGGTTTTTGCAGCGCTGAACTGCATCATGAGTGTGACAACGGTGACTCCGGTTAGTCTTTTGTCCGTATGCGAGGAAACAAGCGATTCTAACGTGTCGTAAGCAAATCATGCTCCCCCTCGTCGGCCAACTTGCTGCACCGAACCGCCGAGCCACAGCCATTGCCATTGTAGTGTCTGGCTTGCTACTGGGCATTCTCATAGCCCGTCTGCTGTCGGGGATCATTGCCAACTACTCGTCCTGGCGGAATGTGTACTGGATGTCGTTTGCACTGCAATATGTCATCCTCGTGCTGCTTTGGTTTCGGATGCCCGACTATCCGCAAACTAACAAAGGCTTGAACTACTTTCGCATGCTCTTCAGTATCCTGAAAATCGTTGTCAAGTATCCCCAGCTAGTCCAGTCCTGTTTGATTGGCTTCTTTGTCTCGTCGACGTTCACTTCGTTTTGGACCACGCTCACTTTCTTGCTTTCCGGCGACCCGTATAACTATTCTACCGTGGTGATCGGCCTGTTTGCGCTCGCCGGCATTGTGCCCATGCTCTCCGGCCCCTTTTTTGCAAACAAGTTCACTGACAAGTTTCACACGCACGTCTCCGTCCTCGCCGGACAGTGCTGTTGTCTCATCGGAATTGTTGTCGGCACATACACCGGCACAATCACCGTTGCGGGGCCAATCATACAAGCCATCGTCTTTGATTTCGGCCAGCAGATCTCCCAAGTCGCCAACCGCGCGGCGATTTACACGGTCGAGCCCAAGGCAGCAAACCGCGTCAACACGGCATATATGGTCTGCGTGTTCTGTGGTCAGCTCATGGGGACCGCCGCGGGGAATGATCTGTATGCCAGGGGCGGCTGGATTCTGTCAGGGAGCGCGAATGTAGGCTTCATAGGCGCTGCCATGCTCATGGTGCTTCTCAGAGGCCCCAAAGAGACGCGATGGTTAGGTTGGCGAGGCGGTATCGATATCCGGAACAAACCCGATAGTGATGACTCTGCTCAACCACAGGGTTCGGATGGACCACAGTCTGTTGAACAGACTGACGAGAAAGACAGCTCCACGCCGGGCTCGGGTGAAAGTGTACGCAGCCAGCAGGGTGTTCCAAGGGATCTAGAGAAAGGATTCCTTCAACAACCTGGTCCTGCCAACCTATCAAATGAGCAAGATATTGCCGCTGTTGGGACACATCACCCATCGCAGAAGACTGGAGAAGAGAAATGATCCTTATCCTTCCCTCTCTCTTTGACATTCAATGTCATTAAAGCGTGACGAGCTGGAAAAGACCATGTTAGAGTAATGTTTGCTATTCTACTGACGATTTGCAACAACATGACGTATTACGAATCATGTAACGCGACCTTATCTCCATTTCACCTCAGATACATTGTAGGTATATGAGAATCTCTATATTTGAGGATCCATCGCTGCATCTTGAACCATGTTTCAGGGCAGTGAGCACCATATAGCCAATAAAGAAGACGCAATAGTTGACAACCCAGTAAACGAGGACGCGACTCTGCCTGTACCTACAGGGTTCAATCAAGGATAATGGACTCATTTTCAGGAGGTGCTCGTCCAATCCTTACAATCTCTCGCCCTTCCTCTCTTGGCATACCCGGTGACGAATAGTAAAGCATCCGTGTTCCCGATAACGATACCCAGCCATTTTCTTGGAGGCCAATCTTCTGGATCAACTTCCGACTGATCGTGTTCTCCTCCGACACGAGCGCACATAAATTGTCAAATCCCCATTCTGTTCTCCAGTAGCTCGTTATCCGGGTAGCAGCTTCGGTCCCATACCCTTTTCCCCGATAGGGAGGAAGGAACGAGAACCCGATTTCCAGTGGAAAGTTGTCAGCTCGGTGCATGAGGCTAATCAGACCAATCTTTTCGTCATCAAAGCCATTGCGACGGATGATGTATATAGCGGCGTCTCTGGACCTTTCACCGCGGGTGTCGTGAGGTCTGGGCGCGGTGTTGATGATGTATTGTCGGATGGATGATGGGTTGCTGAGGTCTAGCGGCGTTTCCACGTTATTGGGAATGGTAACCTTGATTATGTCGATAAGAAATGGGAGATCAGAACTTTGAAACAAAGTGTATCTCAAGTTCAGTGATTGTAGCGCCGGTGCAAACAGAGACTTGGGCCGGAGCTCTGCCATGATGTCGTAGTCTAGTTTCCTGTAATGCCGGAAAAGTCATGGGAGGATATAATATCGTCCTACAACGATCGAAAGCAACCATGAGATTGACTTTTATATCGCAAATGAGCAACAAGACAAAACTCGATGGCGAGGTTCTGGTGCGGCTGACTGTACTTTTGACTCACCTCAACTCTAAATCCGAACTAAACCTGCTATACTAGTAATGGATTGGCTCTTGACCAAAATTGGACTTTGGAAATTAGTAGTCTATAGTTGGTTTCATATTGTTGTATCCACACTTGAAGCCTACGGGAGGGCAAGTAAGCCGAACGGGGACTTGAAATTGTATATAAGTCAGTTTCAAGGTACATCCGGAGCGGATCAGCAATAGTTATTATGTTTTCTCTATCAATCGTCGAGATATAACGAAAGGTGACTTTCCCGCTCTCTGTTGTTAGCCAGATTGAATATCTTCTGTTTCCTTTTTCAATAGTAGTTTTACATACTTAGGACTCTGTGAGTTGAGAATTTCGATAGCTCTATAGCCAATTTCTGACTAGCACGCAAGGCAACCTGAAAACTTTACGCCCCCTTCGCTGCCGAATACGCTCTTTGGCCTATCTCGGACGCGTATTAAAGTTGATTGTGCAAACAGCTAGCTAGTAATCGATTGCTCAATAGGTAACCTGACTACTTCGTAGCATTTCACCAAGTACATCAGTGTACTATCTCGAACTACAGCTTCCCAGCTCTCTTTCCAGCCCACGTGGCTATCGCATCCATCAATGGCGGGCTCAACGAGTCATACGTTTCCAGACCGACGCTGCGCAGCTTTGCTCGCACTTCATCCATTCGCTCCGGCTGGAAGCCCTGTTCGATAATACTCGACACAAAAGCTGCAAACTGCGGCTCCTGCCATTTCGTAGGCTCATCTGACAATTCCACATGGACAAAGTCAAGTCCCTTGAATGGGTGTTCAACCTCGATACGCCCGTACATATGAACACCGCACTGAGAGCATGCATGCCGCTGGATTGCAGCTGACGAGTCGATAACGTGCAGCTTGTCGGCATTCGCAGTAATTCGGAGTTTGTCAATGGGGATAACACCAACGATTGAAAAAAGTGCACCGTCGGGCTTCCAGCATTTCGAGCAGCCGCAGGCGTGGTTATGCAGTACGTCCGAGTCCAGAGTGACTTCGACCTTGCTACCAGAACAGTGACAATAGAGCTTGCCTCCGGGGAAACCGGACTGGCCTTTGGCCAGGCCATTGTCGATAAGAGGGTGTAGCGACGGAGCCATTTTTGCTTCTTCTTGGAGCTCAAATTGAAAGGCAAGGTGATGAGAAGAAAACAAACTGTTGAGGAAGATGTGACAGTAGAGAATCTAGAGACGTATCTTGCGTTTAAATACCTCAACGGTCCTCTCCAGAGAATTGGCTTATTGACTAGGGCTTCTTCCATTCACGTTATGGCAGTATCCATTGTAGCCACAACCCCACAAGCTCCGACAACCCTAACGTTATGCCCCTAGTTCCGAAAAATAGATCGAATAGCATCATGCAAAAACGACTAGGAACTCTGAAATGATTATAGATTGGACTTTTCATTATGTAGCCTCTTCTGGAGAGACTAACATAGGGGGCGTTTACAGCAATGAGATTGAAAGCACATTGCCCTCGGTCTCTGTCGGATGACTTTCAAATCGAATATATGCCCCAATGAGCTCCGTCCGATCTTTCCTCCATATGTTGATGCTAAGAGCGCTCAATCAGGTGGTGCCATCCTTTTGGTTTCGTCAAGGGATGTTCCAGACGGCCCGTGAGGGGCATCAGCACCATCCAACCTGATCTGATGTTTGACGGCTTGGATGGGCGCGAAAAAGATCTATTAATGGTAATAGCGAGACGGGCTTCCTGTGACCATAATTGGATCAGTTTAGGTGACTAATACAGTACGATATGAGAAGGAAAAACACTGCTTCGATTCGCACTTTCAATTTTGAATGTAAACTTTGCCATTTAGAGTAATCAATTCCTGGTTCCGTGCCAGCAACGAGGCTTTCGCAGAAAACTAGGCTGTACGCATCAACTTTGTTCATTCATCATTCATGTTGTAGCTAACACCAAGTCAAGAAATGAAGGTTGAAGGTCCTCTAAGAAAAACGAAATTACACACTCCCAGCAGATGCCCCGCTGTTGAATATAAGGTCAATCCTCTTCTCTCGATCCCACACTCGCTCCCCATCACTTCTTCTCTTGAAATACATGACACGATGCATCGGGATGAACTCTTCGTGTGTTTGCTCTGACTTCCATCGGTCTATGGGGACTTCCTTCTCCCCCACAAATCGATCGATATACCCCACTACGTAATCAGACGAGTTGAATGCCGGATCCCAGCGAAGGCGGCTAAGGACTTTGTCTGCGGGGCGAAGCTTCGGGCCGGAAGCTACATTTGCAGCCCCAGTACTGTTCCATGGTCTGGCAGATGGGCTCGAGCGGTCAAGGGACTCGGTGTGGTCCTCGGCAATGCTATCTGGAGGATCGTCTGGGAAGTCGTCCTCGTCAGAGTCGTCGTCCTGGAAAACCATAACGTTATGCCAAGTTGACTCGTCAACGTGTAAGCAGCCAAGTTCCGACTGCTTCACAAGAGAGAGATCGACCCATGAAGAAGAGGAGTCAAAGTAATCCTCGTCGCCCCGGATCTGCTCCGCAAAGCTGTTGAGAAGGGCTACGAGCGAAATATGTGCTGAGCGACGATCCGATTCTTCCATAGGAGCAACAGCACCGGAATTTCCCTTTGCGAGGCCGATTAAAAAGGATCCTTGATGCTCTGTCTGGCTTCCAATATGATCCGAGTCAGTTGTCGTGAACCGAGCAGGCCAGATACGTGCATGAAGGTCGGGAAACTTTCGGTTAATATCTAAATGCATTTAGCAAACCTCGTTTCAAATAATTGTACCTTCCAGTAAAAGTTCTGATGACATACCAACAAGAAGAGAAACACATCGAAACTCTAGCCACCCAATCAGCATAAGTCCCTTAGCGGTCGCCCCTCCCCAGAACTGATAGTCAATTCTGACATAACTGGAATAGGCTTTTAGAAATTCGGAAGCACCCGTTTTGTGTGACTCTGTGGTTACAAAGTCGACCCATGTGACACCTTGTTTGGAGAGCAGACTGTTGGCTCGCTTGAACTCTTGATCAAGGGTTATGACGGAAGGTACCGTTGCCGTACGTGCAACATTGACCTTGGGGGGATGAATGCTGAGAATCACCAGGGGCTCTCTGGACGATCGATGGTACTTTGGCTTGCCACTATAGTATGTAGGATCGTATACCAAATCCTTCTTCCAGTCAAACGTAGCATAATGCTTGAAGAAGGTGCAGATGATATCTGAGGCAGACACGCCACCTGCACCTCGGAAGGCGAGTTTGCAGACACGTGCGAGAAGCAGGGTGATATGAATACCACCCAGATAACCAAGCTTGGCCGAATAAACTCCTCTGTTCTTTGCCCATGTTTTAATGAACCGATATGCGAGACGAAACGCCGCAATATCAGGTATCGTTCGCTGTAGATAGTCAAGGTCTCGAATCGAGTTGAGTTTGAGCAGAGACTGCATTGGCAGGTCAAAGGTAGCATCCATAGATGAAAGCTCCAAGGCTTTAGGCCAGCTAAAACAGGTTCAGTAAAAAGTTGCAACTGAAACTTGCTACAAGGGAATGTTATTTACCTTTCCGCGACAGTCGTTGCCGCACAATATTGCAAATCCAATCGGACGCCGCCAGCTTCTATCTCCAGCATAGTACCGGTTGCAGCCTTCACCTTCCTAAGAACATGAATCTCGCTCCACTCCGGGCGACGAAGTCTCTGCGTGATAAGTGCAAAGAATGTCGCAGGGCTTATGTTGCCGATGACCAGGCAATCGATATCTGAAGAAGTATCCCAAACACCTAGTCGATACGAACCAACCGGGACCACAACAAAGGATAGGTGTAACCGCGTCTCGACTGTTGCATTTGTTTCTTTGTGCATAACCATACGCTTGAGCAGGTTGAAGATTGTCTGTCGTTGGTCGTGTTCATCTTCGGCTGGAAACATTCCATGTTGGTCGAGATAAGCGCTTAGCTGAGCACCTGTACCAAGACTCCGAGGCGCTCGTTCAACGTCAAATATAACACTTTTTTCCCTCGTGGTCTCAGTTCCGACACTAGCATCAAAGTCCACCGTCGCTCGGACGCCCCAGTGGTCGCTACCCAGATATTCCGCAGAATTCACCTCTGGTAAGCCGAACAGGTTGAAGTCGGTCACCTTGAATGCTTCACCCTTGACAAATATTCGATCATACCGCTGTGGCCGACTATGATAGCTTCTCCCGGTAAAACCTGCTGCAAGGGCATTCTCAGTTGGGTCGTATGTGGCACCCTCCTCACCTTCGTACAACATGGCAAAGTCCACCCTTTGCTGCGATGTCATGGATCCTGTGACTCGATTGGCAAAGTAGCAGTCAAGCAGTCCAGCATCCGAGAAGAAGACCTCGAGGGAAGACAAAATTGAAGCTCCATGTGCAGTGATCACATTGCGCTTTAGGGCTGCATCTATCGTATATGAAGAGGTAGTGATGTTGAAGTCACCTGCGACGATCCAGTGATTATCTTTGTAGTTGGCTTTTAAATGTCCAATGATAGCCTTCACTTGAGAATATCTGGCAGCGATGGAACTATCAATAAGGCCAGAAGTGAGGTGTACCCCCGTAACTACCAGCGGAAGAAATTGGCTCTCGCGGAACGACCCAATATCTTCTAGCTGCAACACGACAGAGCCCTTGTGCCTTTTCTCAAAGGGCAGCCATTCCCATCGAAATCGCCAACGACTCAAGACTACGATATTGCGTAGGCTTGGAAGTGGGCCAATCTCGGGTTGTTCTGGAGGACCATGGGACGAAAACGGGTAGCGTGTGCAGATCTGGATATTGTCTAATAGATAAGACAGGAAGCTATCTGAAACCTCTTGGAGGACCAGCAAATCTGCGGAGCTAGAGCTGTCCAACAAATTTTTCACAAGAATGGGATAGCGTTCGGTTGGAGGAGGCTGCATTGAACCGATCAGAACGTTATATGACGCAACACGAATGGATGTCTTTGTGAGCTTTGCGCTATCTGACAGAGCAGAGACGTCCAAAGCTTTCCAAATGCCTTTCGCAGCCTTGTCTGCAGCTGACGCAAAGCCGTACGTCACATTCTTTTGGACGGCTTCAACGGAGGCAAGCGGTCCATTTGTCAAAGATGCCATATCGAAAATCGTTACCGCGTAGTCACCTGCAAGCTTGATAGTCCCATAAACCCTCATTTGGCCCATCGTCGTACTGGAGATAGCTGAGCGATCGCGTATCAGGACAGTTAGCTCCGAGACACTCCATTCAACTGGAGGAAGAAGATCCGACTTTGAGACAAGGTAGTCCCTAGTTGAGTCGTCGTTTGCTTCGCATTGGCCAATAGTCAGATGGGGTCGAAAGGGAGCTTCTGCAAATTCAAATGCGGATAGAATCTGCTCCCGAAGGCTCTGCAATGTTTTGCAGCCATCACCACTGTCGGTAATGTAGACTGTGTTGGTACGTTTGTGTGCAAAATATCCCGCCTTGTCCAATCGTACCGCAAATTCTCCGGTGTTTTTATCAGCCAGCACACCCTGGACCGCGTCAATGGCGCGAGGCAAGCTTTCAGGAGCTGCGAATGGGTATATCAAGTTAATATGAGGCGGCCATTTCTCGTACGCCTTATCGTACAAGGCTCGCAGCCGGTCGATGTCGTGGGTTCGGCTGGCTGGGGGTATGATGCAAAGTGCTGTGTCGTAAGAATTCACGGATGGAGACCGCGAACTCTCGGATGTCGTCGCCATTACTGTATTATTTATGGCAGTGCTAACGTATATGATAATATGAAGAGGACACAAATAAGGCAGGAAGAAATAATCAGTGATAAGATGCAATTAGACGCTGAACAGCAATGGGTATCTCAAAACCAGAACTGCGACTGAACCAAAGATACGGAGGGAAATAAATTGCACATAAAGGATATTCCGGAGATATCATGCGTATATATACGCAGTTTTTACAGCATTCGACGGCGACACACGAAGAACGATATACATACGAGCGTTGCAGCATACAAAGGCGCAGCACACTGTGAGTGCATGGGTCAGGATGAGTCGACGTGAGTATGGAAGGTCAGCCAATCACAGCCGACCAGCCATTATTCCACGAGTCTCTGGAGAAAGGCCCGGTTGCACATCAATAGATACAAGAAAGAGGGACGAGAAGCCTGTTGCTACTGACACAGGCGAACTCGCACAATTGTCGCAACGTTGTAAATCCACTGCTTGCAGTGGATGGAGAAAAGGAGGCTGAGGCGAGCCCCACAGGCACCAACACCAGCTGCGGCTTAAGTACATGCTTAGCCTGGTTATCAAGTATGACTCATGGTCACATGTCAAGCCATCTTTTCCCCAATCCTTCCAAAGACAGTGTTTTCTTCTGAAGAAATAAAAATAAGAGGACTATGTTGATGTACTTGCACGTGCCGGGGCAACAAGTCCGCTTAGCAAGAGACTGAATGGCGTGTTGGCTTTCATGTTCATCAGAAGACGTAGTGATATCAACCCTTGGTCTACTACTCAGGCATACTGTTTCAGTTTTGTAAATGGCAGGATGGAGACCTGAAGCCAGCACAGAAACCACAAGCCGTGGTTGTTTGACTTGGTTGTATTATTTTTGATATACGAAAAATTAATACATGGGATTAGTTGCTCCTGTGTATGTCCTTCGCACCAGGCGCCAAAATCAAAAGATAGACACGCTAATAATCAGAAAGGATATAATGCCACAACGCCAATTACCCTAACACGGAACCCAAGCTGTCAAAACGACACATTCTATCCTTCAACTGTGAGCTACCTCTTCAGGTTCTGGCCGGCTGCGCTGTTCTGCTGAGTTGAGGTATTGGCCGCATTGCTTGCCGCTATACTTGCGACATTGCTGGCATGGGCCAAGAGGAACTTGCAGCAAGTCAGTGTGTACTTGCATGCGCGGGTCCACTGCTCGTCATTCTGATTAAAGCCAAGTTTGATGCTGGCATCCCCGATTCTATCCTTCTTGATTTCATATGGCAGCTTCAGGCCGCCCGTGTTGGCCGCTTGTTGTTGGCCACGACGAGAGGGAATTGGGACGGGAGTCTGCTCGACGTACTGCCCCAGTTGCTCGAGACACTCGAGAAAGGCTACCATTGCGGCATCGAAGCGGCGGTGGACCCAGGGCAGATTGAGTGGCATGTCGCCTGACGAAAACAGGTCCAACGAAGTCACTTTCGACACTGAGCGTGTTCTGTCAGCCCCGGTTGCTGCAGGACCCTGCTGACTTGACGATTCTGCTGGTGACGTTGGCTGAACCTCGAACTTCTCTATCTTCGAATTGGAGCCCATGGGCCTGAGTCGGAAGCCTCGAAATTGGAAGCCAAGTTTGTCGGCGATTGTGGCCAGCAGAAGACATGTCTGGCCCCAAGCGGCATTGATCTCGGCCCAATCCACCGATGGATTTGTCAGGCGGCCCAGGCGTAGTCCGTTGATTGTCCCAAAGTATCCATCATGGCCAATACAAAATGCATCATTATAAACATTCGTCCGCTGGAGCCGTTCCAGCTGTCTGGAGTCGTGGTCATATCGCATGTTTAGAGCGTCGCGTTCGTCCTGGAATTCCGCCAATGTGAGTGAAAAGGCATTTCGGTCTCGCCAGAAATTCTCCTCTTCCAAATCCAGTTGTCGCGACTCTTCCTCTAGCGCCGCGATCTCCCGATCAATGTCGGCCTTTTCTTTCTCTAACGTCAAAAGTTCTTTGTATGCTGCTTGTTCGTCATCCTGGAACGCTTTTAGCGCTTTACTGGCGGCTTCAACGTCCTCGTCTGATGGGATGGATGCGTTCAAAGTTTTCAAAAAGGATATGTACGCATCTCTTTCTTTCGTCGCGATTGTCAACTTCTTCTGCAGGCCATCAACTAATAGATCCGTGCATTCCGTACATATGGGGTGATCAATATCCGAGCGCGCAGACAAAACTTCGAATAACCGGTTAGCCTTTTCAGCTTCATCTGAAAACGATTGGTCTTTGGCATCTCGTGCAGGTAGTTTTGGCGCCCCATTGCCGTTTCTGTCGCCTGCTGTATTGTACGCATCCCCGTTGTCTGCTCCCTCGGACATTTGCGGAGGCACCAGCTGAGACTCGGTCAGCATCACAAAAGACATCCCACCGCTGCTGTCTCCTCGGGTAAGCTTGGGATGGGGCGGCGGAACTGATCGACGATATGCGGGCGTGCTGGACTGCCGCGAGGATCGATCGTAAAGCTCCCGCCGGTCGGCGGGATAGGGGTGACGTGGAGACGGTGCATGATTAGGATGATCTGGAAGTATCTTTCCCGTAGAGCCTGCGTAAGGAGAAGAAAATATGAGCTCGGAGATACAGCGTACAAGACAAGACGAGGCAGTCTTACCGACGAGCAGATCGAAAGCGGCGGGGTTGAGCGATTCTAGAGAGCCGTCAAGCTTCAACGGGGTTCGACACTTTTGGCAGTACATGGTGTCTTTCTGGAGAGCGTCCTCTTATCGTTCGACCATACTGAAGACCGCTGAGATCTTCACGGAGATGGCCTCGCTGGTGCGCATGCAGTGCAGATGCACGGCAGCCTCATCCACGTCATCGTCCGCGGGTGCTGGTCGTAATAGCGCTAACCCGTACAAGGATTAGCTCCGTACGCCGCGGGCTGCTGCGGCGCGCGCATGCAACGACCACGCGCCTCAGCTTTTACTGAATCTGCTTTGACAGAAAACTAAAATCAACACGATGCAGTAGATGGTCATAGAGTTCAATCCATGACTACGTCGCTATACAGAAAAGCGGATATCACCTTTCCATCCCGGCCACAGCGCGTTACTTCTTGGAACATGGCGAGATGACAGATTCCAAGGCGCATCAACAATCCGAACTCGTTGGACAGCATGGAACCACCGAACAAAAGACGACGCCTATCTCCCGTCAACCAATCTAGGTATAACTTCAATGACGATACCGAACTGCGGATCGCGCGCGCACAGAACGATCAGAGGCTCAAATCGCTCTTTGAAGGCATATTTGAGAAATACGGAAAAGATTTCAGCGATGTCGGCGATGAGATCGACCTCCGCACTGGCGAGATAGTGGTGAATAAAGGGCATGTATCCCTCATGAGTAATGAGACAGATACTGGGGAGGCACGGAGAACTTCTCAAGAGAGACTTCTCTCCACCGATGTAGTGAGCACCCGGGGACCAGACGACCTTGATCACGGGACTGGTAGCGACGACGAACTCGCGCCCACCGGGAAGCTTGTCCTCCACTCGCTATTAGCGGATAAAGAAGGAAAGGAAGCTGAGATGTCTGGCAGAAAGGATAGCAATGGTTTGCATATCGGCCCAGGTGAAGAGGTTGTTGAGGAGGGCGAGATTGGGTTCTCCACTTTGACATTCCCCCGACATCACAGCGATGCTGCACAACCAGCAGTCGACCCTCTTTGGCAAGTCCCGGAAATTGATGCAAAATTTTGGATGCCGTCCTCATTGCAAACGCCACCTAAGAAGGGACTGGCTGTTGCCGAAACACGCCCATCCTCGCCTCCAACAGCAGGGTCGATATGGGCAATTCGCACGCCGAGAAGGCCCGGAGGGTCAAGTGCAAGGAAGCAGACAAGCGGGAAGAGATCTACACCATCTCATCCATCAAGACGCCGGCGCAAGAAGCCAGTGGTACTTGACTGGAGTTTCGCGAATACGAAGGGTGACGATAGTGATTCCGATGATCCGTTGCTGGAAGAAGCACCGCCTTCGATAACGCAATCGGCAAAAGCCCGTAGCCATGCCAGCGGATCAATCACACCTACTCCTACAAAGAATGTGGCGCGCAATGCTACCACTAGCACTAAATCCAATCAATCTGCCAGCAAAAAATCAATCAAGAAGATTGACTATGAAAGGCTGGAGTTCGTTCCTCTACCACAGACGCCTGAATTAGCGTCCAGTCCTCAAAGAGCAGGAAGCACTCCTGCACATGCATCCTACGAGGAGTTCAGCTCGCCCACGAAAATCAGACCGGCAGAGTTTATCCTGACGCCAAATGAAGTCAAATTGATTGTACAGATGAAATCCAAGTCTATTGATTGCACTTGGGACGAAGTCGCAGAACACCTTCCAGGTAGGACTGTGAACGATCTACAGGAATGGGGGGAATGTCATCCGGACCTGCTCAGCAATTGTTCAACGGCTTATAGTGGTTGGTCACAAGAAGAGCTGTCCAAGCTGGACACGTTTGCAGACCAATCCGGCATCTGGTGGCAAGACATTCAAGCAGCGCTACCAAGCAGATCTAGACGGGAACTGGAGGATCAGATGATCAGAATCTGGATGGAAAAAGAAGCCCCTCGAAAGGACCTGGCCACTGAGGCCGAGTCCTGTGAACAAGCTCTTGAGCGAGAAAAAGGTCCGCCTAGACATGCAGTGGACGACCCGGCCCTGACAATCCAGCGGCCTCATACTCTGCTACCTAACGAAGATGATGCGGAAACTCGTGTTGACGCTGCGGAGTCAAGTCATGACCCGACGGTGGCGCTGGGAGAGGACCCCGACGACGAATTTCTGGGAATATCATCAATAGAGGTAGACTCTCGTCCGGTCAAAAAAGCTAGTGGCTCTCGACGGAACTCCCCGTGGAAAGGCTCAGCGTCACCGCGTAAATTCTTCTAGTGTCCGGCAGAAGCGAGATGTTAATTGCTACCGTATACCTATTTCATTTTTGCCATCCAGTTTCTAGGTTCGTAATAGAATGTTCACGCGCTATCTGTTGCATTGAGAACATCTTGTAGCTTGGTATCAACTGTGCCGCCGACATTGCCAGCCTGTGCCCAGAACTTGGACAGATGTCTTGTGCCAGAGTCCGTCAGGACGGTCACAATGCGGTGCCCAGGCCCGAGTTTTAGGGCCGTCTTCACCGCAGCAAAACCTATTTAGGTGTTAGAAAAACGAGAGACAAAAGGAAAAAGCAAGAACTTGGGGGAAACCTTACAATTCACTGCACCACTACTGCCAATGAAGATTCCATCCTTCTCCACGAGCCAGCGGGCCATGGCCAGAGCTTGCGCATCCGTTACCCGTACTGCATCGTCAATCAGCTCTCTCCCGGCTTCGAAATTGGCCGTCAGACGGTTGATGCCGATGCCCTCGACAATGGTATCAACCTGTGGTCGCCGACGGGTGCCTTCGCGTTCCTTGAAGTCAAACATGACACCATAGCGTACTTTGTTATACAGCCCACTCCCTTGTGGATCAGCAAGAACAATTGAGATTTTCGGTAGTCTTGGCTTGAGGAATCTTGCAACACCGGATATGGTGCCGCCCGTTCCTGCGCCTGCAATGAAGGCATCTAGTTTTCCGCCGCACTGGGCGTAAATTTCTGGCCCTGTGCCATTATAATGTGCTTCGAAATTGGCAATGTTTTCAAACTGATCTGTGAAGAATCCTCGGCCGGTCACAGCGCCGGCTTCTGAAGTGGGATTGGTGCTGGTCAAACGATTCGGATCAGCAACAGATCCTTTGGTCTCCGAATCTTGGCTGGTTCTCGTCCGGGCTTGGGCGAGAGCTCTTGCTCTGTTGACAAAGTTGCCTGGTTCGACGATCGGGGCTGGCGGGACACGATCTACTACTGCCCCGAGTTTCAGAAGCAGATCCGATTTCTCCATTGCTTGGTCGGATGGCATGCAACTAACCTGATCAGCAAACGCAGTGATTCCTTGTGTTTTGACTTACATATGTGCAAGATAGCCGCGAGCACGTGCGAGTGTCGCTAGTGAGATTCCGGTAGAACCAGATGTGCCTTCATAGATGACATCGCCAGCATACGGCCGTAGAGAGCCTTCCTCTTCAGCCTATCCAGCCTGTCAGCCTTGCCATTTGCGCACGTCATGCCGGAAAGTAGAGTGAAAGAGCTTACAGATCGAATCATGCTCAAAGCTACACGATCCTTCGGACTTCCACCAGCTCCATTGAGGTACTGTGTACTTGTTAGATACGGAACCTAAGCGATCCATACGACGGTTGATTATTACTTGCCTCGGCCTTTGCAAGTATCTCGCAGCCGGTTTCGTCAGACAGAGATTTGATTCGGAAAAGTGGGGTGTTGCCAATGCATCCTTCTACTCCCTCAACAATGGCCGGAGGCCCCGATCGCACCGTTCTCAGAAGCTGTTCATCATCATGGAACAGGTAGTCTGTACTCTTTGACTGGCTTGTAGCAATGGTTGCAACATGCTGGCGATACAGTTCTTTTACAGCAATAGTCACTAGTACCCCGGCAAGAAAAGCGCCAGTTATGTATATTCGGTTATTGTCGGTCATATTGTCTGACAAGAGATCTGCACACACAAATACATTGTGCGCTGTAAACAATGCTTTGTACTCGTTGGAAGGAACAAAAATATGGACTCGCAGACATAATGATAGTAAGCCGCTGCCTGGCGCATCACGTGCCTAGGACCCGCTTGCAACCAATCACGTCAGGATAGCTGCAACGTTAGGAGAAACAGATACATCTTTGGTAACTAGCAAGTATTCAGTATGCCAACGAGTACTAATGTCCACAGAAAATAGAAGCCTCTGGAATATGTATTATATGTGTTAATTCGCACGGACGTGCAGGCTACGATGCTTTGTATGCTCTTGAGGTAGACAGTGCTGCTAGGTTGAATATTGACCACGGGTTGAATGAATCCCTTGATAATACCTATCTTTTCAAGACTTGCAAGGACCACGTACACGATTTCACACTGCCATCGTGCTCAATATAGTATGGACTTCCCGGCCCGCCATGTCCCAAATTCAACGAGCTAGGCAAAGAAAACCACCGTATACGATTCCCGCTTCAAAAAATTGTAGGAAAAATAGAACCGAAGAACTATTGCGCACTACACAGTCGTACCTCTAATACATTTTACTAGTGGCTATCCAGTTTCTCTGTAGTAGGCTTCCACTATCAGACGCCCCATATACTTCTCGGAGGATCGAACAGACACTGAAGTTATATTCCAAGTTCAGGTTCACTAGGCGGCTTGGAACGGAATAGCAGCCTCGAGTACGGGTCTAGTGACACTCAACAGCCGTCGCTGACCATGATTTAGAATCCCATCGAAAGTTGAGATGGTCGAAGTTCGAACTCGGAGTGTTTCTTGTATGAAACCCGACCCTCAAGGTTCCACCTCTGCCACTAGGCCAAAGCAAGCGCTTAGTCATCAATACCATAAGTGAAAGCGCATGTTGCGCCAGCCCAATCAGCACAATCTGTGGTATCCGCATGCTTGGTCTTGGCGAAACACCAACTCCATCAAACAAGAGGAGGGATGGTTTGCATGGAATGGAAACAGTGTGAGAACACAGCGGGCGATCTGCATGTCAGACGACTGATGTATTGAGCGCTCACTTACCTTTATGGATGGGCAGGAAGAAGGACAGCACCCTGTATTAAGCCAACAAGAGATGTTCCCAGCTTTTCCCATACGAATAGTAACAATGTTGAAAGGGTGAATGTATAGCATTGAGACGTAAAACTTAGGGAGTACCAAAGAAGAATTGAAATTCTTTCTCGATGATGAAGACTCGACGCCAGTCGACTTTGTATTCAATTTGTGCTTCCGGAACGTGATCCAAAGAGTACAAAACAGACCATAGGAAAGAAAGGAGAAAAGACAAGACTCGGTTTCAAAAGAAAGTACATTATAATGCGTTCCACAGGTACTCCGCCTTCCAGGGCAGCTTTGTATAGTTTTGTATAAAATGCTTGTTGCAAGTGTCTTGTCGAAAACATTGAAGGATGTAGATGGTTTCTGAGAGGGATCTCGGTTTCGTGGGTAGGGAGCCGGATTCTGGTGTTATATTGTGAGCAAGCTTGGGCCAGGCTTGGCGCCGGCCAAGACTATCGAGACGTCTCGGACCTGGCAATGCGCAACCTCACCACGCAACTAACCGGCCTCAGTCACGGCACTCTCTCACCAGGGCTTCCCATTGTTCCGCCATGGATTCGCCTATCGTGACGCAGATTTTCCGGCAGCTGTTTCGGCATCCGGCCTGCCAGTCTACCCGATCGGCGTCACTTCGGAGACTCAATGTTACGGGCCACGAGAGCTCAGCACTGCACAAGCACCACCAACGGAGATCCTTTCTAACCAAGAAAGGAGGCTCGTTGAAGAGTACCAGCACCAACGACGGTACCATGTGGACGAAAAGAGGAGATTATCCGCGAGATATCGATCAACAATTGCGGACGTTTCCTCTGGTCACAGCGAAGGACCTGCGGAATCGTCGCGAACGACCAACCCGGGTGAAAATGTTGACAAGAGAGTTTATTGAGGGTCAGCTATCCTGATCATCCCATCTATTATCTTTGTAAGCTACTTACACCGTGCAGACAGCCTGTATAACCCGCATTATGGATACTTTTCCAAACACGCGACCATCTTCCACCCCGGCGAGCCATTCGACTTCAGTCGCATCGAAGACGGGCCGCACTTTCACCAGCTCTTGGGAGAACGATACACGCAGTTCGAAGACAAGCTGGATGAGGAGAACTTTGACATTGCACGGCAATTGTGGCATACTCCGACCGAGCTTTTCCGGCCGTATTACGGCGAGGCCATAGCTCGGTATCTGATCACGAATTACAAGCTGACGCTCTACCCGTACCATGACCTGACCATCTACGAAATGGGTGCAGGAAATGGTACTCTGATGTTGAATATCCTTGATTTTATCCGTGACACCGACCCTGAGGTTTACCAGCGAACCAAGTTCAGAATCATTGAAATCTCGTCTTCGCTTGCGAATCTCCAGCTGAAGAACTTGCAAGATTCGCTCAACCGAGGTGGTCATACTGGCCACGTTGAGATCGTCAACAAGTCCATCTTCGACTGGGACGAATATGTCCACTCGCCATGCTTTTTTCTTGCATTGGAGGTGTTTGACAACTTTGCGCACGATGCGATCCGCTACGACTACGAGACGGAATTACCGCAACAGGGAGGGGTCCTGATTGATAGCGATGGCGAGTTCTGCGAGTACTACAACACCAACCTGGACCCGCTCGCAGCGCGCTTCCTCCGGACTCGCCAAAGTGCCGCCCGTCGGCCATTCTCGACGCCATTGCCGTCAAAGATGAGCCGAATGATACACAGCTCCCTCCCCGTTGGCCGACGTGATTTTACGCTGCCAGAATACATTCCCACTCGGCTGCTGCAATTCTTCGACATCTTGCGCGACTATTTCCCTGCACATCGCCTGTTGACCAGCGACTTTAGTACTCTGCCGGATGCAGTACCGGGATACAACGCACCAGTTGTGCAGACTCGGTATCGACGCCGGACTGTGCCTGTGTCGACACCATTCGTGAGTGTTCTCCTATTCCCCTCCTTTTGGTTTTACGTGACTTTGTTTTTCCCGTTCAAATGCGTTCGGCAGTACTAATCAAACCAAACCACCGATAGGTCCACCAAGGCTATTTTGATATTTTCTTCCCAACCGACTTTGATGTGGTTGAGGACATTTACCGGGCCGTCACTGGTAAACTGACGTTCGTGGCGAGTCACCAAGACTTCATGGAACGATGGGCATACATTGAGGACACGGAGACGCGGAGTGGCGAGAACCCATTGCTGACGTGGTACAAGAACGCAAAGGTGCTTGCTACCGTTTGAACAAACGATATACGTCACTGAGAGACTCCATGTGCTATTTTTGTAAATCAGGAAAAATAGGGTTAATAGCATTGGCAATTGGCTTCGTTTCTCATGTATTCTGGATGGCCATGCCGATACTCCTTGCTGGGAGGAAAACCAAATAAAAGAATCAATTAGACAGATCTCTGGCCCGTCCGATTATAACAACCATGCTAACCCTTACCCAAGGGCTGTTGATATGCGAGTGCGCCATGCTCATCGCCTATATCACGCTGTGATCCTGAAAGAGAATTAAAAACAATAGAAAATAAGAAAAATAAAAAAAATACAAGATGCGAATAAAGAGATATGTTGCACTCGATATGCACAAAGAAAAAAAGCAGTGTCCCGTGATGCTGCTTCTCATAGTGCCGGTTACTATAGGATCACGGCCATGCCGCCGATCAAACCGGCCACCAGCACCATGAGACCATAGGCCTGGCCGAACTCGACGAACAGCGGACGGGAAGGACCGCCGGCGTTGCCGGCCGTCGAGCTTGTTGCAGCAGCTCCGGCGGCAGTGCCCCAGCCGGTGTACACGACGTCGCCGGCGTTGCCAGTCGACGATCCAGTAGCAGAGGCAGTGGCAGAGGCAGCGGTGCTGGTGGTGTTGTAGCGAGTCGGGTCTTGAGCGCCGCAGGGATGGTCTTGCACGCAAGCGGCCTGGCAGGTCGAGTCGCCATTGCAGTTGTCCTGACACTGAGAGTTGTACGCAGTGCAGATGAAGTATGGGATCGTCTGAGAGTATTCAGAAGCATTGGGGGACTGGCCATTGTCGCAAACGCAGCTGTAGTCAAGAGTGGTCTTGGTGCAATAGCATCAGTGGGGAGGCCGGTCACATGAAGCGCAGGGTTCTTACCGGATCACACTTGTTGCTCTCGGCTGCGGTACTGTTGGGAAGCTGCAGACAGATGAGCGGGCATGATGTCTCTTGCTGCTGGCACCATTGATCTTTGGAGGTCTCGTATTAGTCGTGAAGCACAGATTTTTTCTGCTTTGCAGTTTTAGACGCTTGCTCACCGCGCGTAGCCTTGGGAACAGTGTTGGGATCAATAGACTGGGTCACTGCCAGCCCAGTGATTGAGACCAAGGCGATGAATATATGTGACAGCATTTTAGCTGGTGTTGCGATGCAAGTGAAAAAGATGTCTATTGCAAGTCTTCAATGGATCAGCTGATCGGTTCTTGAGAAAAGAGATCAAATCTAGGAGACAGGGATCGAGAGTGGGTGTTGATCAACCAAGGGAAAAGCTAGCTCTCCCTAGGGACTGTTTACCTCTGATTGTCCACCAGGAATTCGTGCCGAGTAAGGGGTTACCGCGACCGCCCAAGCTTGCGATTGGAACCCAACAGGTCAGATGCCGCTATCAATCAGCAGCTGTAGACCGTATTCAAAGCAACTACAAATGCTGCAAGAAAAGAACAGAAGCTGAAGACACAGTCTGAGGTGCACACAGAGGAGGAGGGGGG